>BGPR01019841.1:9213-28636 GCA_013235015.1 Araneus ventricosus
TTCTTTTATCAATATTTTCGTTGTTTCTTTGTAGAAACAAAGAAAATGTTTAAATGGAATAAAATAAATTATTCCGTGTTGAATTTTAATCAAAGCTGCATGTTTCAACTGCTAAAAGCATTAAGTTGGTGGAAATTTATATCAGATGATATTTCCTGAACAATCATTCTTTTCAGGGAAATACATTTCTTACAAATTGTTTTTATGGTTCTTCAAAAAACAATACTTGTAGAAGAAAATACATTAATGCTGACTGAATGAAGAAATGACTGATGATCATAATAGAAATAAACAGATTATAAGAGAATAAAATATATGGCAGATTAAAATTGCTTAAAATAAGGAAAGAAGTTGTGAATTGCTTAGAAACGATGATTATAAAATTGCAATGTTTCGGTGGTTGTAATAGAAACAAATGGTTGCAAAAGTCCAGGGAAACAAGTATAAGATAAACAAATAAAGTCAACCAAACAGAAGATTCGGAGATATGAAAGAAAATTCCAGAACGATAGGTAGCGATAATTCTAAGTAGAATATCATCATTTTTTTCCTAGGTTGTATGATTAGTTTTCAAAAATGCTGCTCAAATATGAAACTTTGGATCATCGATTGCATTATAATGTTCAATTGAACTTAGATAATCTGCAACTGAATATTTTATTGGATTAAAGTGCCCTGTTCCTCTAGAAATGATAACCTAACGGCTGTTAATATATTTTACGATCTATCGTTACTTGCATTTAGCATCTTTAGCAATGCCGTCTACTACATTATAAGGCTCGAGTTTGTAGGATAAATATGATATTAGTCGGGTAATTAATGCTTAATTAAAGCATAGGATTTTTCGACATTTGAAAGTTTGTAAACACTGGTAGGGAATCTATAGCTGTAAATAGATTATTAAATTTATCATTTATGTTTTTAAAATCAGATTTGCATTGCTCTTTCAGAAAATCTTATACGACACCACTTTATCCTAAAACATCTTTCAATATATTTAAGGTGAAACTATGTATTATTTTACAGTCGTAGTTATATTTAGTTTATTATCAAAGAAACTCAAACGGATTTATTCCTATTTCCTTTTATAAATAAAATGAGAACTATTGTAGAATGTATATAGTTTATAGTTAAAAGGCATGAAGTACATTGGAAGAATGATTGTTAAGCTGTTCATCACAATAATCTCTCAAGTTGGAAATTAACCTTATAACAAAGAATTTTCAAATTACATAAAAAAAATTCTTCTTCGCACAGAATATTGAATCTAGATACATGAGAAAAAGTTACTGAAAATATATAAACAATAAAAGCAAGCGTCACCCTATTGCCCGACATTGGAGGTAGAGATACTCAGTACATATTTTTTTCCAACCTGCGATGGGGCATAAAATAAAGGCTAGTGTGACTAACAAGATGATTTTATTATCAGGAGTAAATTACCATTAAGGTTGCTTTTCGACACAAAAGCTTTGAAGAGTGAGATGTTAAGGGTCCTCCAGCTCAGTTCTAACTAATGTGTTGGATTCTATAGTGACATAAGTTATTGTTGGGAATCTTCGCAGAACAGCTCCACCTATGGCTCGACTGGTTACTCTGCAGCGCCATCGGAGGTTGAAAAAGAAAAGGCACCTCGTATTATCGTGAATCTGCATTTATAAAATAAAATAATTTTCATACGCATTGCATTATATCAATGGAATATTACAGAATGAAATATACTAAATGAAATGTAATAACTAATTAATGAACGAAATGTTTATCTATGAGTTTAGATTCAGAAAAATCCTATTGGAGGATACTACACAAAAATAAAAAAAGCCATTGTACACCGCATAGTTATCTGATGTGAAGAATCACGAGTGCTCTCAAAATAAACTTTTCAATGTAATGAATAAAATTAAAATAGAGCCAATATATTTGCAGCCTCCAACCTCAAAAGCAATTAGAAAATATTCAAAAAAATTATTATTATATCGAAACTAATGAATCATAAATTTATTAAAAATATTTTTAGACATTTTTATTAGTATACTAAAAAATTATTTTTTTAAATTAAGAATTTTTTTCTATTTTTCAGTCTTTCATTTATTATTATAAATATTATGGTTTCTTGATATCATTTTTCTCAAATTCAGTACCAGGTGGCGCCACGAGTATGGTATCAGAATTTAATTAAACCAATTGATTAACTAATAATTAAGTTCTCAAAATAGCTCTTTGTCATTGACAATGCAAAAGTGTACAAAATTTCAGCATATCAGGAAGCGAGTGAAAAACCGATTACAAAATTATAAATATGAAAAAAGTCAAGTTAAGAAAATTGTTTAATAATGTTAGAATAGCAATTGAACGGAAAAATTGGACAAATATATTAGTAAACTATTTCAAATAAGAATATTGGAGAAAATTGTCATTTGCTCGACAACCCATTTATTTATTATTTAGTATAAATGTATATCGTGGTTAGTAACGCGTGTATAATTTATTCTGAAATGTGAGCTATATAGAATAACTTTAAAGTGCTTATTCCAATATATTTTCTCTTTTTCACGCCGGCTTTCGTGCCATGTCTCTTAAGGTTCTTATTACATGAAACGAGAAAATGATAAAAAAAAATGAAAAGATGTCTCCAATTTTTACATAACGACTTAATGAATGAACGGTTCTAGGTGCACGGATGTGTTCTGTACCTATGCATCGTGCTTTCATACCAGGTGGGTATTTCTAGACAATTCTCATGATTTCATATTCGAGGTTTGAAGCCTAATTTGTAGGAAAATCTTTCCAAAGTGGAAGTGACATAATTTTTTTTGACAGATTTTAAATCATAATTTCGTCAGTATTAAGGACTGTAATGATGACTAGATATTTAAATTCATTTAAAAACATCATCTTTCTATAACTGAAAACCAGCCTCGTGGAAAGGGAAATTGGCTCCCGGGTCATAATATTTTTCGCCCCAGCCCCCTTCTTCATCAGTGACTAATCTTTTGGAAACCACGTCCGGGTCATGATATCTTTCGATCCCTTATCGTATTTGACTTTAAAAAGTGGCATACAAGCAATAACGTTTTGTCACCATGGCCGGTGGCATAGCAACAGTAAGTGGCAGCCAGAAAGAAGGATTTCTTTTTATCCCACTCGTTGTCAGTGGTTTAACAAGCGTAAATGGCACCACCATTTTTCTGCCACTATCATATTTTTTTCTTCAAAATGGCATAAGCACAGTATTATTTTGACTCCATGGCGCCCCCCAAAAGTAGAGCCCGGGGCTTTTATACTCCCCTTGCCCCTCGGTCGCACACACACACACCTTTAACTTCAATATCGAATTAATTGCGCATAGAAGATAGATGAAAGACAATAAAAATTCTAATAATAATGCGAAATAGTTATAAGACACTGTCTACAAAAAATTGCATTCAACATATCAAGAGCAAAAGCTATTATTTTATTTGATACGTATGTCATGTATAAGTATAAATATCTTATTTATTGTTGAAATTAGCTAAACTAATTATACCATTTAAAATGATTTTCTACATTCATTAAAACAAAACAAAATTGAGAGAAATTTTGTAATAATATCTTATAAATAATGGAATTATAACTCCCAAACATCTTATTATCTTTCAACTGAGCATGAATATTTTGAGTTACACTACTCAATAATTAAACGCTCGAAAATCATATCTCCATAGAATCTTCCATTTTGTACATGCACATTATATTGGTTTGCTTTTTGAAGTGGATAAATCTACAATTTCTCGACCAGTAATTACAGAATTGTGCAAAAGACCTGAAAACCCCATATCGACGTGCATTTTAAAAATGAAAACCATTCCTTTCTTCGAATATCTTAATTGTTATTATTGTTCGGAACTTTCAAAAAGAATAAAAATTTCCCTTCCAATTTTTGTTATGTAAATTTGCACTTTATCAACAAACGGAATCGAATCTAATACCACAGGCTTCATTAGCAGATCTAATTATCTTTTCCATCGGATATATCGATTGTAACGTTTAGTTTTCCAGTTTTTCTACAAGAATTCCGGCAACAGCATATAATTACCAAAAAGGGCGGGCTTTGAGTAAACTTCCACATCGAATTCTTCAGAGAAATCAATGATTCCCACAAATCAGCGTGTCTTAACAGCCTTTTGTCTGCCTCAACAAGGACCTGAAATAACGTTTTATTTTTTCAAAAGAACCCTGTAAAGATTTTTCTAAGACAAAGTAGAATTTCATTTATCTTAAGAATAAGTATACCACTTTGGACAGTTAAAGAATGAGGAACATTAATTCTTGATGTTTTGGAGCTCCCTCGCCACCAGCATTTGCTTTTCCTCCCCGCCCATGTTTTATTATATTTATCGAAACGCCGGGTTTCTTTTTTTAAAAACTAAACAAAACTGCCGGCTTGTGCAATCCGAAAGTACGATAAAGCGTTTCCCTTCTGCTGCTATTTTTTTCGAAGCCTTTATTGTAAGAATCTAGATACTTTCCGAAACTAAACTTCAAACATAACTTATTACATTCTTGTTCGAAAACGAAGAAAATGATTTCTTTTTAGTATTCTGAAGTAAAACATTTTTGCAAATGCATCAATGTCACACATAATTAAACAGTATTATATTATGAGCCCTAATTTGATTATATCTTTCTGGAACAAATGTAAAATATGTTATAATAACCTCTATGTGTATGTATAGCTTAAATTGTCTTTGACAAAGAATATTGCTGGATATGTTGTTAACAGAGTATTTTGAAAAGCGTGATAGTATTTCTTCTTCTTTTTTTACGAAAATATTCCGATTAAAAAGCACTTGTTCACTGCCGATACAAAAGGTGATTATTTAAAATTCAATTTATTATTTTAACCATCTTCACGTTAAGAACAACCGAGATCATTACAGAGCCATCGACGTGTAATAATTTTATTATCACGTAGCAAGCAGCAGATGTCTCTGAAATGGACGATATGCATCTTATTTTAAATAGATTCTGATGCAATTCTAAATTTCGTTGGAGTTGTCAGGTACAACTAGTAATTTAAAAATTTAAAAATTGTTTAAAATTGCATTAACAGTATCAAGTGTGAAAAACAAATTTAATTTATTTATCCCAAATTTCTCGTGAACGAATTCAGCTTTTAGTACTCACATTTGCATTGAAGTGGCTTAGTGATTTTCGTGGTTAAATATCCATTATCATTAAATGGAAATTATCCAAATTTGAATTAAATTACAAAGAAACTTATAATATTAATAAGCCTCTAAATATGTATTTAACTAATTGTCCAAACGACATATACGACTCATAATTGTTGATCTCATTTTTGAATACATTTTTTTTTCCGAAATCAAGCATTATTGTGTCCTCTTTTCTCAACACGAGCAGGTGTTTCTAACAGCACCGGGTGCGCAGAATACATATTGCATTTAAAGCACCTGCGTGCGATGACGATGTTGCATAAATACACATATACGCTACCGTAAACAGAGCACGTGTCTTAGTTCAGTGAATTCACTGAGATAGCGCTGATTGATTATGATAAGTACTCAACATCTTGCAAAGTAAATTTCATGATATGACACTGGCATTGCGCACCATCAAAGTGATTCATGAACTCCAAGCACGGATTAATGCTTAGATTAATGAGATATCTGATATTTTCATGCCATGCTCAGCGGCAAGTGTATCATGAATCTTAAAGCGGTGTACAGGCCCTATTTATGAATGAAACTCACCACAAACGTCAGTTTTTCCTTTGGAGTGAATTCAGATAATATACAATTCGCGTGAGATGCCTTAAAACATAATAATCTGAATTAAAATAGAGTTCATTCAAGGTTACCTGCATGACATCACATCACAGCGTAAGACAACATTCAGTTAATCGTTAGTTCTTAGATTGGCTGTGTTTATTATATGGTTGCGACGTCAAGTAAAACTGACTTAATAAGAAGTGAATTCTAGCAATCGACTATTCAAGAATGAGCTTAAATTATCGGTTTTCTATTAATAATTTTCATTAATTAATCTATTTTCTTTCATAGTTTTTTTATCACAACAAATACTTTTTTAAGTTTATATAGGTGATCCTAACGTTTCAGACAGACAGTTGAAAATTGAATATAAAATCAATAAATCAGAGTAGGAAAATGCAATTTGCAATAAAATCATTTTCATGATGAAAAATGTTTTTTTTCGCTGATTAAATTAGAATAGTTTCTAATTTTGCCCATAGATGATACTGAATCTTAAAAACAGCATAGAAATTCAAGATGAGCGGTTATGGAGAATTTATTTCGCCACAAATACGGAACATTTTTCTCTCCCTCAATCATTTTATAAAATCTCTTATAAAATCAATTTCTTCGATTTAAGAAATGAAAAACAGCCATGTGGTGCCTAATGAACCGCTTAGTAGAAATTCTTTTCAGTTCATTTGATTGTTCATACATAGTAAAAGGGCTGGATTTGCGTAGGAATAGAGATCAGCCACTTCTGTTTCCAGTATGGTGTCATTCGTGCTATTTTGTGGTAGTTAAGAGTTGAAGCTCGCCACGCAATCCATCACGCAAATCGGATTGGGCAATGGGAGTCAGAAAGGGAGGAATTCAACACTTCTAAAAAATATTTAGATGAAGAAAGGAAGTTTGAAAGATGATTTGTCATCCACTCTACTTGGAGTAGATTCATCCAAGTACAATAGAATTCAAGCCTAATGAAAGTTTGGGGCTTGTTGTAATGTTACCGAAGGAATTTATTCTGATGGATATTGCTGCTTAGTTGGGTTTATTGACACAAGAGATTTTCTGTTACAAGAAGATCGAGAAATGATAGTCATGTTCTTAGAATTTTATTAGAGTAATAGAAAATTGGAGTAATCCCAGATAGCAATTTCAGTTTGCAGCAATCTTGCTCTGCAAATCTGCAACAAATTTGACATGACAAGAGTACAAGCTTGAAACAAGTTTGCAGCACGTTAAAAGTCACTATGCGACGAACTTGCAGCAAGCTTGTCGCATCAAACTCATTGCAAACTATAGCAAAAACAGAGTACGAATATAAACTCGGATTAGAACTCGCGACCTATCGCTCGCTAAACTGACGCTCTAAACCACTCGAACAGATAGACTCCGAGAGGAGAAGATAGATTGTGCTAATAGATCGCGCATACGATTTATTTTAAACTCTTTTCTTGATTTCATTAATTTTTTTAAATTTTGTGTTGAGAACATGATTTGAAATCAAAGAGAGAGCGATTTTCGCTAATAACTACGTTTTTCTAGTAGAATAAATTATGAAATTAGGGTTCAAAAGTGATTACTTTTAAAATGGGACAAAATGTAAGTTATTATTTTTCAACAAACATTGACTGTTTTTTAGGTTTAATTTTGTTTATAAACGTTAAAATTTCAACATTAAGAAAAAGGCGATATAGTTTTCTTTAAAGTGCGAATTCTATATTTAGTAAAAAGATGGAAAATGTTTCAAATATTTTTTATAAAAAGTTTTTTCACAAATTATCAATGATTTATTGAATTAATAAAAAGAAGGACGGTCTGGGAGATGCTATTAAAAATTGGATGTTTTTTAAAACAGAGACAAAGATTATCTCTTATTGTGCTATCATCTTTGCAGCAAACTTGTTTTGAAAACGTGCTGTGAATTTGTCATGACACCTTCACAGCAAACTTGCATTGCAAGGAGGGGTGGCGCTAGTTGTCTATTTTCGCTGTAATTTCGCCTTGTTATTTTGCAGCAGTTTCGCTACAACATCGACGCTTCAAATTTGCCATGACAAGATAATATCAAGTAAAAATCAAACTTGCTGCAAACGTACGTGCTATCTGGGATTGTTCTGGGAATCTATGCACAGCTGCTTTAAAATGGTAGTATCTTTAACTCGCAGTATATTTTATTGAAAAGTTCAGTTATTTAGAAGATTGTTGTATGTTAGGACGTCATCCAAAACAACTGCCGATGATAATTATTTTCCCCACCAACCCCACTGACGATAGTACAGCGATGTAAGTTTTGCGATGTGCAGCTAGAGATTGCGCGGGATGCGATGTAGTCAAGGCAAGTAATGATATAGAAAAGAAAAACTGCAATTATAACCTCGTAAGATTTACTTTGAGAATAACAGAAGAAAACTATTTAAAATCTCTGTCAGGATCATTATATTTCTCTTCCTGCTCAATGAATTCGCCTGGACCATTGCTACACGGATACAACCTTTTTGTCATTTGGAATGCATTGCCACCCGAATTTATTCTTCGACCAAGCTTCTAAAAAAACTGAACCCCGACCTGTACTTCGATGTCCTCTGCTAATTGTGGACCTCTACATTTGTCTTAGCGCCAGAATAGTCAGAGAACGCATTAGACCAAGAGTTTTAAGGGCTTTCCTCCTGACCAGGCGGTTTTCTTTCGATGATTCATTAGAAAAAATGTGTTTTTAGTATCTAAAGAAGACAACAAATGGTAGCACAAATCCTAATCGATGTTTTCTCCTTTAATGGATTTTTAACCCCATGAACATAGTTTTCATGAAGAAAATTAAATTTCTTATGCCGCTGAGAACTCGAGTCTTCTGGAACGTAAAAACTAATATATTTATTTTAGAAGTAGTGGAGTAGGTACTAATGATTAAACACATTTCCCAATTAGCACAAGATGCTCTTCAATATCCATACGATATCTTTATATGTTGTGCGGCATTCAAAATGTAGTAGCAACATCGTGGAGATATCGCAAAATACAGGGTGAACAAAAAGTCCGTAGAAACTTTAAAAATTCATAAAAATCGGAAAAATAATCGAAATTAAAAATGGTTTGGGGGAATTTTTTTAAGACAGGAAAAAAATAACTCAAAAAAGCAGTCGATAGATGGCGCTGATACGAGCGACTTCAGTCGGAACTTGAGCTCTTAATCCACAACCACAACAGGTGAACAAGGATGCTGAGTGTGAAGGATAAAGCTTTGTTGGTGAAGATGTTTTGCGTGAACCAGGAATCAGTGACCATTTGTCTGCTGCACTCTGCCGTTGCTGGAATTTTGACTTGCCTGCAATGTGTTATCCCCTGTGGTGGTCATGTGGGTGGAACATATACTGCTGTAATAAACGATTTGGAGGCATTCTGTTCGTTATTTGCGTATCTTTTCTTTGACTTCTATACGTCAGCGCCACCCATCGGCTGTTTTTAGAGTTATTTTTTTATTGTCTTAAAAAAATTCCCGTGACCTAGCGATCGATGCTAACCCTTTCAAACCATTTTTTATTTTGGTTATTTTTTTGGTTTTTACGAATTTTTAAAGTTTCTACAGACTTTTTTTTCACTCTGTATCTTATACTAATAGGGTTCTCTCACGATGTTATTAACACACAATGAGTTGAATTCCTCACGCCTGCATTGTTCTTTGGTCATAAAATAGCTTTGTTAGCCTATACTATCACTGACAGTTGTTAGCCGATGTGATTATAAATGCACTTACCTGCATTATAAATTATTGTTTCGTGTCTTTCGCTTAGTTTTTAAAGACTTCTAAGAGAAAAAAAGTCTTCAAATTCGAAACCAATTTTTTAAATCGATAAATTAAATACAATTAAAGTAGAAAAGACTACTTTTGGAATTTTTTGGGATACCTTTCTATTCATCAAATAAACTAAATCGACCATAGAAAACAGAGAAATATTTCAAGATATTTCTTGATAAAATGCAAAACTTTACACCATTATTAAATAAACGACACTAAATTCAAATAATTCATTAAATTTGTAAAAAATTCCTTTTATTCCCCATTTGAAAAAACTTTATGTATTGTCAACACAATTTAATTTCACATGTACGTTAATTATTTAATGGGCAAGGTCCTTAAATGTGTTCCGAAAAATATATTCAAAAACAAATGTTCAGAAGCTATAAAAAAACCTTTCACATCAGCAATTATAAGCGTTTATGATTACTGAATTCTTTGGAAGGTTTTTTCACAAAATTCTTTCTTTCGAAAAATCTTTTAAAAAAACAGTTACTCAAAATTTGCGATTTTTTATGTAAGAGAAAGATTTAAAAGTAACAAAGCCTTTGAAAGCTAAATTTAAAAGGAAAAACTACTGAATTTAAAGAACTAAATTCTTAAATAAAGTCCTGACATTTTAACAAAAAATACATTTCTTATAGGAATATATTGTTTAATTCAATTTGCCAGTCATATAATTTTTCTAATTTGTTCTGTAATTATTTAGAAACCTTTTAGTTAAGATTATATTAAATTGCACGATAAAACATAACGCCACCTCTTAACTTATTGCAATATCATTTTGAAACAGTTAATTCATTAATTATTAAAAATCTGGAACACAATGAAGAATAGACCGAACTCATACCGAATTACATCATATTTCACAGTGAAAAATAAGAAAATTTTAGTTTAGTAATTTCATAGTTCAATTGAAAGAAAACATTTTCACAGATTTCTAGTCAGCTTTGTATTACAGTATCTGATTATTTGATTAATTTGGAAAATAATATTATAGATTTCTTATGTTTAAGCAAAATTCGATAATCTTTGGGATAACTTTTCTTCCATATCGAGTATGCCATTCCTCATTTTACCTTAAATAGGACAGTTCTTCTTCTGATATTTTCCTTTAGCTAAATAATTAGATAAATTAAATAGCATTTGGCTTGCTGAACAACATTTTAATATTAAAACCATGGTATTAAGATTTCAGAGTTCTGCCGAATTTAATATATCGAATTTTAAAACATAATCGTCAATATCTTTCTCAAAGTAAGAAGGTATAAGAAAAAATTTAACTTAAGTGACAGCTTTATTTGAAAGCCAGAAAAGCTTTATCTATATATTTTTTTAAATCACCAAAGGACCCGCATCATTACAGCAAGAAACAAAAGCATTGAATAGTACTCTCAACAGAAAATATCATTCTTCAAGTTTCGAGGTTTAATGATCATCGTTAAAGTATTATTTGAAGTAAGAAAGGAGACATTTTGCTCAGTCTCTAAGAAATTTCAACATCAAGACAATGCGAAGACGTGAACTTTGATAGTTACTTTATAAAAAAAAGACTTTAATGAATTTGTTAAGAGAAAAAAAATCTTTTTTCATCGAAAATGTTGGATTCGAAAGAATTGAATTTTTGTATTGTCAGAGTTGTTATTTGTTTATTTAAAAGTATCAAATTTAACAATAAGTTCTTCGACAGAACGAATAAAATATTTAAAATTAGTTTTTTCAATAGTAAATAATTGGTTCAAAAGGAAGATTTTAGATAATTCTTTTGCATTTCTTATCTAGAAATATATAAGCAACATCTGCAATAACTTCAGAAAAAAATTGTTTACAAATTACAGTAAAGCACCGTTCATACGTCTTGCAAGGGACTGACGGAAAACGACGTATAAATTTTACTAAACAACTTCGATTATTACAAATTTAACGCTACTACTGGAAATTCATCTAATAGTACTAATTTCAAAGTTTTTAAAGATAGCACTAGTATATCATTATATAGTATTGAAAACAATAATGAAGTTTTAAAATTAAACATTTAACATGAAAGTGAAAATCGTACCTCTATTACATATCTGGAGAACTATTTTTGCATTTTGTAACGTTTTGCAGTTATGCTTAAAAGAACATTCACAGCTAAGTTAAATTTAACATAATTTATTGATAATTCTTCTGGAGTAAATATAGAGTTATAAACAAATATCAAATTTTTAGGTTAATAATAGTATAATAAAGTTAGCCCCAAGGCGGGGTGTCCATTTACTGGTAAGAGAATCAGCGAGGTTCGCTATATTGTCCAAATCGGACCTCCGTGGAATACGACCACCAGTTTGGCTGTCGGGATGTCATCTCCCCTTTAGTTATTAAGTCCCGACCTTATATCGTAACAGAGAAGAAAAACTCCTTGCGTTTTCACGGGAACACACATGTCTGCACAAAACCCACCTGTTCAGGAATGTTGCCTAATTCCATGCAGCAGATAGATGAAAGTTCTGCACCGCCCACCAAAGTTCTGTAATAAGGCAGTAGCCCGTCAATAGAGGGGTAAGGATTCCAGGTGCTTGAAGAACCCGTCAGCACGAAAGGTAAGGGCAGGTGTCCATTGTTCAGATGAATCTCAAAGTGACCAGGGCCCTGGGAACGCACACACCCAGTCTTAAATCAATGTCTGCTGTCGGAGGAGGGCATACGTCACAATTTCTTATTTTATACGATTTATTGCATGCATGTAGGCGTTTAATTAAAAAACGTTTAATCGTCGTCTGACGTGGTTATTGTTTGTGAGTATTAATTACAGTATTATGAATCGAATTAAGTTCATTGATATGTTTTTCCACTTATATTTTGACAATAAAAAAGTTCGAAGTTTTTCAATGCGGTCCACTGCGTCTTTAGAGGAAGGTGGAATAACTTCTTACCATTCTTCTTCATCATCGCTTAAAAAGGCACTAGATAATTCTTCGATAAAAAATTCCGAAGTCATGATATCGATATCACAGTTCACTTATTAGTCAGGGGGGGAAATTTCATATATTAGATAGAAGGAAACCTCGCATAACCTTATTTTTCAGTCTTATAAACGAAATATTTTATAATTACAATGGATAGGAATGAATCGGATCTATGATTAAATGACGTATAAATGTAAATGACGAATAAATGAGAAACGTATTGACGGTGTATAAAGGTTTATTTACACTTTTATCAAAAGTAAATGTTTTAAATATATATTTTTTGCGTAATGCTTGGAAATCTTTTTAATAAATATCTCTACATGCAATTATTTTTCTCTGTAATTAGGGATATATGATATTTCAGTACAGATGCTGTTTATATATCACTAATATAGCTCATCGTTGTGTCAAATCATTCCCACAAATTTAAAGTGTTTTTTCACTCATTTTCTGCCTAGAACTTGTTGTTTGAATTTGCTTCAATTACTTTATTCTTACTTTCTTTACTTTAAGTGATTTCTTTGTTATTCAACAAAAAATTTGTGTTCTTGCAATAAAATAATTTTGACAGCAAAGATATTTTGTAACGAGATATATTGAAGAAAAGTTTTTGTGTTATTGAAATTATACTAAAATGCAAATTACTATTTTAATGCATTGGTTTATAAAAAATACGTAATATGATATTTCTTTTGTATCTAGAATTCTGCTTTAATTAAAATTTCAAGCACATCAAATAAAAAATTCCATAGCAAAACTATCATGTAGTGATTCTTATATAATAGAAGCTTGACAAACAAAAATGTTTCAGATTATATTTCTCTTATGATTTGAAACATTTACTTGTAATATCTAGGAAACACTATACTTAAAATGTAATAACCATGCGTGAAATTGTTGGAAAAAGGAATTAAATGTTATTTATTAAAGTATTCATTAAAGTACCATTTTGTGGTACTTAAGTGTAAATGCTCGACGCCTGCTCATCATATTTGTCGGATTGGGCAAAACGGTTATCCGAAATAAGAGAATAAAACATGTGGAGAGGCGTTTAGAGGACAAGTGAAGTGAAAAGGACTATTTCGTTTTAATCATGGATAATCCATCTTTCATCATGTTTATCGGAGAGAGGTGCGTCAAAGTAGAATCGAATTGGGTCTACACCTTATCAGAGGTCAGAACAGCTTGTAAGAGTTTTCGAATGCATTTATTCTGTGGGAAGAAGATTCGAAGGTGATTATCAGGCTGTTAGAATGCCATTAAGGGCAACAGAAAGCATACAATTGACGGTTGGTGGTTTCACTGTACAGCTGTCTCCAAAAAGTAATGTCTTTAAAGTGCAGAGTTTTAATGGAAGATAGGAAGAACAAAATCATGATGCTGCAGGTCATTAACTATTTACTTATATGTTTTACAAGTAACAGAATTATGTTATTTTATTAACCTTAGCAACACCTAGCAGCAGCTAAGAAAATTTCCTGTGGTCACTATTGTATTTTCCTGCTGGGTTAAATAAAAATTGTAAAAGAAGCGTGGATTGTAAATTAACAGCATTCGCTCTTCTCTTTTTGTGATCCTTGCTCAAGGACAGAAGATTTATTTTCCCATAAACGGAAAACGTTTATATCCCTTTTGGAACAAAAGATGATTTTTTTTTCATTTAAATAAGCATATCGGTAATAAACATTCATAGCCTTTCTTGTAAATTAAAAAAATACCTAAAGATTCAAATATTTAATTTATTTAAGATAATTTATTTAAGATTATTTCCTAGGCGTTAAATCACTTTTCTGAAAATAATTCATATTCGAGAGATGACATGTGCTTATGGCTAGATGTTTATAATTTTAGTCAAATTCAATTCAATTTTGTCTTAGGCTTATTGATATTAGAGTAGAACAATTACAACATCGAATAAAGATGGCTGTCAAAACAATTCATAAATCAAATCAATACTTCCATTCCTCTTTCAATGGATTATAGGGAATCATATTGATAAAATTATCAGATTCTTAATCATTTTATGCAGTGATGAAATATTTATTTTCTCTTACAAATTATTAAGCTATGCTTTCAATTATAAACAAATTAAAACGAGAGTGTGTTAAACACCTTTAGCAGAATTGACAGTGAAAAGTTCGTAGAGGTGGCACAGTTACGAGATCAGGTTGTCTTAAAAATGATTTGTTATTAATCCAAATCATAATACTCTTCACTGGAGTAATCAAAATAATAAAATAAGTTTAAAAGATACTTCTCTAATACGAATAATATTGCCAGAAAATATAACCCGATCTCGTGCACGTATATCATTCTCCCGTTCTCATCTCCAACTGATAAAAACATGTCAACAACCCGTCACTGCAGTTAGTTAGTTAGTTGAAGAGAGT
Source organism: Araneus ventricosus (assembly GCA_013235015.1). Taxonomy (NCBI): domain Eukaryota; kingdom Metazoa; phylum Arthropoda; class Arachnida; order Araneae; family Araneidae; genus Araneus; species Araneus ventricosus. The sequence goes on from BGPR01019841.1 coordinate 24,107, forward strand.
TTATACTGGCTTATGCCACACGAAAGTACGGGCTTTGCCTGTGATCCTTTAAATAAAATTTCTCAACTCAATAGATCAAGAGTATCACAAAACAAACAACCTACGTTTCAAGCTGCTTAAAAAACAAATAAAATTGCCATCAGGAGATGGACTAGAAAAATTGGCGATCCAATTCGGTCAAGAGAAAAAAAATGGCACCCTCCTAGAAAGGCCTCCATATTCTTTTTTCTCCGTCACTGAAGTCGCGTATTCAAAAAAACCGTTTTATTTGCATTCAAAGCATTACCAACTGCAGATGACTAAACTCGCACCGATCGGGTTCGAATCATTTGAGAGTTCGAATCAACCTGAGATCATGGTATGGAATTGGAAAAATACCCAGGGACCGAACCTATTCCAGGATCTGAAAATAAATTTCTTGCTAATATTTTTTCGTTTTTTACGAAATGTCTAATATAAACAAACAGTACATTATAATATTATCGACATGAATACCTGCACTAAAGTGATTAGTTGTTTTTAATTTCAATGAGATGGAAACTGGTCAAAGGAAAATTATGCTCATTGATTCTTAGAGTAAAACAATAATATCATTTAATTAAAATGGCCCCTCAAAACAATTCAGAATCAAATCAATTCTCCCATTCTTGTTTCAATGATCATATCAGATTCTTCATCAGTACATGAGGTGATGAAATATTTAATACCTTCTGACAAATTATTAAACTTTGTTTTCAATTACGGACAAACAGCGCAAATTTCAATCAGGATTCACATCACGAAATCTCTTTAAGGAACTGCAACGCCCATATTCTTCATCACATGGCCGCACAGGGAATCTATTGCAGCCATCAAGCTTCCGAACAAACATTCCTTAGCGGAAGCAATCCATTTTTCGCCCGTTATTAGTCAGAATACAGCAAAGGCTTGAAAATGCTGCATCCGAATAAAGTTACATAAACGGTTTCTGAATGTATTTAACCATTTTATGAAGTTACCACTGATGATTTCCTTGAAAATCCATCATTAATACCATTGGGAAAATCCTTTACTAAAAAGATCTTAACAACAATTAAATTTTAACACTCTTTTGCATTCGTAAAAATCAAACTTACTAGATTTAAATAATTTATGCATCTCTTGTGTTTTGAATAGTCTTAGATATTTTTTATCTTCATATCTGAAACAAATTATTACGTTATTTAGGTTGTTCAGGCAATTTTTCTTTCCGAATTCGTATAAATTTATCTGAAGAATTTTATTTAGCTACACTGATGTAATAAATATACAAGAACAAATATTTTTTGATATTTAGAAAAATGTTATAAATTTTCTTTGAAATTACATGATTAAAAAATATTAGCTGCATTACTTTTTAAAAAAATCGTAAAATTTAAATACAAAAATCAATGTCATGCAGAGGCGGCTAGTCAGCTCAAAAGCAAGCGGTGCTTCAAAAATTTTCGCTGGTACTGGTTTTTATAGAATGCTCAAATTTGGCATAATGCGAGTTGCATTTATTTCTATTCAATTTTTCGACAATTTTTTGAAGGTCTGCAACTTTCGGCTTTTCTTAGAAACCTCTAATAATAATGATTGAGCCCACCTTATAAAAATTTTAACTGAATAATATTTTCGAAAATTGCCTTCAAACTTGTTTTTCCAAGTGTGATTTCTATATAACTGTAGAAAAAGAATATTCAATAAACCAGACACGTTTCTGTCGAGGCAATATGAAGTGAAACAGAAACCTATAAACAGCCTATGAGAGAAAGCGAAGAAAAGACAAATGAAGAAGCGAAAGCGAAAGTCGCTCGCCAAACGCGGACTGTAATGATTGCAGCTCTGCAGAACTTGCTCAGTTTACTAATTTTGATCCTCTTTGCAGCTCCGCTGGGCAAATATCTTTGCTGCTCTAGCCTGTGTTTCCGTTACTTGTTGATTGATTTTCCGTCTTCCTTTTACGTATTTTATTAATTTTTTGCCATTTTCATTAATCGTTGAACTCTCAAAGCGAAAAAGTAATCAAATAAGAATAAAAACGCCATATAATCAGTTGAGGACTGTGTATCTGCAGCCCTAATGGACGAGCCTCCACTAATGTCATATGTATTTTATCCGTCGGAAAATATGTAAGTGTTAACAGATGAGCGAATATAACTTATTTCTGAATATTTTCTGAAATTCCGAATAACAGGATTCTACACCAATAGAATTAAGTATTAACTAGGCTAATTCGGATTGCAATTCAATCTACCGGAAAGAAATCAGAATATAGATTAATCAAAGACAATAAAAGATATTCATAATTTTTTTCGAATATATAGCCATTTTTCAGAAACATCTTAATTTGAGAGAAGAATTAAAGCAAATTAATATTTCATTAATTCTTCTCTCAAATCTCAGAAAGTTCTGGATTCTTCATATATAAGTTATAAATCAGATTATTCAAGAAATTTTCAACTCACATATCATATTTTAAATAACGTACACACACACGTACTTTTTCAGATTAGATATATAGAAGAACTTTCGCATGTTCCGTTTTAAGCTTGCTTCTACAGAAAATATACTTAATTTTTGTCGTCTAGATTTTTGCATTGTAAAAATGTTATTTCCAAGGAATTATTATAGTTACTAAAATTAATTAAATGAATGAATAATTCTTCTTGATTCTGAAAATTTAAGAATATTATATACTGAATAAAATATTAAGGATTGTATTAAAACTAAGCTTATCAACCTTTGGGTACAATACTCTTTTGAAAATGCTTATTGAATTCAATAAAAATTTAAAATATAAAGTTGTTGCGAGTATTAATAAGAGTAAAAATTTAAAGGTAAATAAAATTGCCGATTGAATTATAAAACCACATTTTATTACAGAAGTAATAATGCTTCATTAAGCAAATAAAAGAGGAATTTATTTCGAGTATTTCAATAATTGTTTATTTTACGGAAAAGATACAGATTCTTCAAGATTAAAAAATATTTGCTCATTCCAACATGTACTTATAATTTTTTTCTATTTTGGCATCAAAACTATAAATGTTATTTCTCATTTTACATAAAATAAAGTATTTACTGTTTTTTTTCCCTTTTAGTTAACTAATTGGATAAATTATGTCTTACTTTGTTTGATGAACGACGTTTTAATGAAACCTGGGAGAGTATGAAGAAAATTTCACCATTACAAATCGCATTTTTATAATATGATTCTCATGATGTTTCTAAAAGAAAGAAGGAATGAAAAAAGGATTTAACTTAACTGACATTTTTATTTAAAATATAGAAAAATTTCATATGTAATTTTTAAATCACCGTAGGAGCAGCAGCATTACAGCGAGAAACAAAATCATTGAACAGTTATCTCACTGGAATATATTATACTTCACGCTTTAGGGCCTAATGATCATCGTTAAAGTTTTATTTAAAGAAAAAAAATTAGAATCTTGTAATAGTTGGTGCAATCTCTAAGAAACTTCGACATTCTGGGTGAAAGAAGTGGACTTTGATGGTTACTTAAGAGTAAAAAGGAACTTTAATGAATTTTGTGATAAGACACTTATTCTCTTTTTCGTGAATTCTACAAATTGAAAGAAATGGATTCTCGTAAGAGGAAAGAGAATGTTATCTTATTATTTGCAAAAGTATCAGATATGCAGTAATAAGGTTTTTCGACAGAATAAGCTTAGTTTATAAAATCCCTTTCATTGTAACTGCTAAGATTTGGTTTAAAAAGGAGTTCTCGACTCTTTTATTTCTTCACTGTATTCAGATTCATATAAAAAGTTATCTAGGACATTCTGAAAGATTTAAAGTGTTTATTTTTCGTTACTTTTTGAATAAAGGATATTATCTATATATGTATAAAATTGGAAGTCTTCGAACAAAGAAATTTGGCACACATGTTCCTTAGCAACTTTTTAATTTCGCTATTAAAAAGTTGCTATTACCCCAAAAAAGGCTGTAATGGAGCTAAAAAGAGTAATATTTAACATTTACCCGCTATAATTTACTGCGCAACACAGAAAATTTATTTTTACACCAATTTAAAATTCAAAAATTATCTTTTCAGAGCCACCAATTCCTAATTACTAATTTAGTATAACTAATTTTCAAATTTTAATTAAATTTTTATACTTACTTTAACTACAATTTGCAAGAATGCTTTCGTGTGTGTTGTAAAATTAAACCTATTCTACTGCTTAATCACTCGCGAACTTTTGCCAATGTTAAAATTCAATTCTTTATTTGTTTTATTTGCGCACTATCACTTTCGCTTTTGTTCTGAAATATACACAGTTTTTAATATACACGCGTATTAATTTACCTTTAAATACTGATTTTTAAAGAAATTGCTATTTCTTTTATTGTTTGACTTGATTTTGTATCATATATTAGCAGTTTTAAATTTTTAATATCATATATTAGCAGTTTTAAATTTTTAATTTCATATATTAGCATTTTTAAATTTTTAATATCATATATTAGCAGTTTTAAATTTTTAATATCATATATTAGCAGTTT
>BGPR01019842.1:0-21941 GCA_013235015.1 Araneus ventricosus
ATACGTCGTTTCATCACAGTCCCGATTCATTCCTAGCCATTGTAATGAAGTACCTCGCATATACGATGCTAAGCTTCGGTTATGCTTATTCAGGTTATGTTAACGTCTCACTTTCTGCAATTCGCTTTTTTACCTTGGTCATTATTTTTACGTTCCGTATCAAGAGGAAAACTTTTCTTAGAAAGCAGAGGGGATAACATGACGAGGAAGAACATAGAGGAGTTATTCTATGAAAATCATTAAACTTATTTTGTTTGAACACCGATGAAAAGATTGTGCGCATGCGCGCTTCTCACTCTTTAAAAACATCTTTAGACGCATGAAAAACACATGTTCTCTCATCGCCGTTCCTGGCGGCAAGAGGAACGACGTAAGTGTGTACCATAAACTCCAGGTTAACCTATTTTATATTATCAAACGAAAAATATCTTTGTTTGGAGTAAAATGGAAAAGAAATTCAAATTCCTTTGCTTCTCTTTGTCTATTAGGTAGATTCCTTATAGGAAATCTACCTATTGCAATGGTTCTCATGACGCGACTTTCGGAAAATTTCTGCAGATCTTCATCGATCATGACCCCTAGAACCCAAAACCACCCTCCGTTAAAAAGCTTATATATATATATATATATGTATAATGCTTTTTCCCATGTTATCTTGTGAACACGATAACTGGAGTAATTTTAATTTCATTTTAACAGGAGTGGGATATGTTGTAAGGACGGTGAAAATCTCGGCCGAGTTCGTAGATGGGCTATCCAGCTCAAAGGGGGTGGAAATTTTCATTTTCCCATAATTCCTTTACAATTAAAAATAGAATAAAAATTCTAATTAGGCAAATTATCGCCTTATCATAACAAACAATTTTTGCATTTGAACTTTTTCGATAGCTGCAATTGCTTAGAAGTTATGAGCTGAAAAGTGATTTTCCTCCCCTTCCCGACCTCACCCCCCATTTTAATGTACATTTCATCCTATGCATGTTACCCCTTGTTGGAAAGCTCTCGTGCTTTGCAGTCTTTTCCACCCACTTTCATTCTTGCTGCTCTAATCCTTATGAAAATAGAGTGCGAAATGTTCTTTTCCGTATTATTATAAGTACATGTACATGTATAACGGTTTTTCCCATGTTATCTTGTGAACACGATAACTGGAGTAATTTTAATTTCATTTTAACAGGAGTGGGATATGTTGTAAGGACGGTGAAAATCTCGGCCGAGTTCGTAGATGAGCTATCCAGGGGGGTTGGAAACTTCATTTCCAAATAATTCCCTTACAATTGAATATAGAAGGAAAATTTAAATTAGACGAATTATTGCCTAATCATAACAAACAACTTTTGTATTGAAACTTTTTTGATAACTACAATTGCGTAGAAGTTATGAACTAAAAAGCCATTTTTAATTCCTCCCCTCAACTTATCATTTCCTCATAGGTCTGTTACGACTGAAGATAGGAAAAAAAATTCAATTAGGCGAATTATCACCTTATCATAACGAACAACTTTTACTTTGAAAGTTTTCTGACAGCTAGAATTGCTAAGAATTTATGAGCTGAAAAGCCATTCCCCCCCCCCCCATACTTATAATTTCTCCATAAATCCGTTACGATTGAAGATAGAAAGAAAATTTCATTTAAGCAAATTATCACGTTATCATAAAAAAAATTACTGTTATATTGTAAGTTTTTTGACAACTAGAATTGCTTAGAAGTTATGAGCTGAAAAGTGATTTTTACCCCCTCCCCCAAACCTAGAGTGCGTTTTAACCTATGCATGTGACACCTTGTTGAAAAGCTCCTTTCAGCGCATTGCATTCACTTCCACGTTCTATACGGTTAACAAGCCGATATACCCGACTTCGCTCCGGATTAAAATGCTTTCATGTCTAATATTTTTAATGAAAAAACTACTATTGCGTAAAAATTATAATGCAGGAATTCCTCTTTTCTGATCTGAAACGTTTTTAATTAAAATGAGAATATGAATTGAACCAGACGATTTTTAGAAACAACTGATAGCTAATTTTCTCCATAAATTATTCATTATTGGTTTACATAGGTACTTCAAATTTTGTTAACAATTAATAATGTAAAAGAAAGATTTTAATGTATATTTTGAAACACTTAAATTAAATAGTTAATTGTTCATGAATTTAAAGCATGGAAATAAATCAAATCAATAGTTGGTCAATATAAATTGTTAATCGTCTACTTTTAAAATTTTATTTTAGCATTCGTCCAGAATTCTGTTAACGTGTTCTGTTTCAAATACACGTATTTAATTTGCCACTCACAATATTTAATTAAATTTTGTATCATTCTTTAAAATTATTACTAATTTATGATTAAAAAGTAGCTTCCTGCAGTTTTTAAAAAATCGTCAGTAATTTTAATTAAAAATAAAGAGGCAGGTGATAGAAAGATTTTATATTGGAACTCCCGCCCAGTTCTAATTTATGTAAATAAAGCAAAAACCTCAAAATTATTAATTAAATTTTATTCCATTCTTTAAAAAAATATTAATAACTTAAGAAGAAAACCAACTTTGGAAGGTATTTAAAAATCGTTTGATTCTATTAATATTTTCATTTTAAATTACAAACATTTCACACAATAAAATGAATTTGTGTATAATATTTTATTAAAATTCGTTTGGTTTAATTGATATTTTCATTTTAAATAAAAAAAATCGTTTGGCTCAACTGATATTCTCATTTTAATTAAAAAACATTTCAGACGATAAAAGGATTTTGTGAAAAATAATATTTTATTAAAAATCGTTTGTTTTATTTGATATTCTCGTTGTATTTTTTTAAAATCGTTTGTTTCAATCATGGGATGATACCAGCTGAAAATAAATTATTAGATTTAGGCGAATATTGACTAGTGTATTGATGATCTAAGCGATGTAATTGATTTAAATATTTTAGATACAGTTTTAAATCGGGTAAGTGCTATCTCTTATTTATGAAACATTCAAATCTTTTAATTTCAAAATTGCAAATATAATTCTTTCTCATTATCCTGTGTCACAGCATTTTATTTACTATTTCATGTCGTTATGAATTTGTTAATTTAAATACATGTTATGAACTTCTTAAATATTCCTATTTAATATAGTTAAATGAATTTCGAAACTGCGAAAATATTTCTTTCTCATTATAATAAGCCTTACTGTGTGACAGCATTTTATTAACTATTTTCATGTCGTTATGAATTTGTTAATTTAAATACATGTGACGAACCTTCAGTTAATAAAGTTGTGAAGACTGAATTGCAAATAGGCAATTCATTTGCAAATCACCTGCTGAAATCGATTCAGGATTAGCCTGGAAAACACAGTGCTGTCACTAATTGTTCGCCAAACTTGAATTTTTACAAGTGATAATCGACTAATTAGCAATGCCGACCATCAAAATTGTTGGCTAATGAAACGAGGTGCTGTCAGCTTGGTGACTGGACAGGAAAGCGCTCTTATGTTTCTCTCAGTTTAGATATTAATTATGACATAATTATACCTTCATTACTGAGAACTGTAATGCATACCTGTTAGTATAGATAGCGGCCATTATAAGGAATCGCCAAAGAGTTACCTAGTTGTCGATGACTCAGTAGTGTGTTCTCTAGTCTTAAAATAAATTTAAAAGTGTAGTTTTGTAATTAAATAGTTTTACCATTAACTTATTTGGTTGCATAATTTAGCTAAAATAATGAAAAGCAAAATTTATCTCTTGTAATCTATCGTGTAAAATAAACATAACATGATAATAATGTTCAATAAATCCGTTAGCAGTTACTCACGTCTCCTAATTGAAAATCACCGATTCGGATTTGTTTTCTCGTTTATCGAACAAGTTTATAGACAAGTGCGAAAGGTTTGGTAATCTTGGCTTTTTTTTTTTTCGTTTAACTAAAAAAAAAGGGCATTTTTTAAAAAAATTCTACACAAAGCGAGGGAGTCGGAAATGAAAACAGTTCGCACAGCACTGCAGTATCAAGTCATCTTACCTTTCATGCCGCTGTGGCTGTACAGGTAGAAGTCGTAATTCAGCGGGTGGGTGACTGTGGTGTCGACAACAGTCCCAGGGGGAGGGTTTCCTCTCGCATCCAGGAATCGAACGTTGTGGCGTTTCTGAATCACGATGAATGTGATCCCTGGCCTGTATCCAGCTTCCAAACCAGTGCACGCTGCTCTGATCCACTCGATTTCTCTGGCTTGGACGTCGGCGAACTGACCGTCACTCACGCCGTCGCGGTAGACAATTATCTTCTTCGGTTTCATTCTAGTGTTCGCGTAGTAAGCCAGCAATAGCTTCCTCATCATCTCCTGCATGTTCAGAATCACCTCGACCATTTTTTTGTAGTTTTCGTCATTCTTCTGGGGTCTAACGATCACCGCATATCGAGAGGGGTGGCCGTCCACGCTCCCGACAGCAGCAGCGAGTGAATAACAGGTGTTTTCTGTAGGAGCCGGGTGGTTCACGTCTGCTCCAACAAAGAGAATTTGCTCTTGGGGCTGCATAGAAACCTCTGCGGGTACCATGGAATTATTGACGCCACCCATTTTGGCGTTCATTTTTAAGCACAGATTGCTCACAAATGAAGGATTGGTGCCTTTCGAGACGACGTTTTCGCCTTTAACACACTGCGTGACGATTCCGATGTTCGTCTCCGCTACTCTCTTCACTTCCGAATACAGAGCTTGGGAAAGCTTCTCCGATTTACCCGGAACTCTCTGCTTTTCCGTAGGCAGAACGACGAAGATCAGCTGAGCGTTGAATTGGGATTTCATATTTTTTATACAGAAATGTATATTCTGCAATTTCGCTTCTGCTATTTCAATGTGCGAGCACGCATTCATTTCCACGCCTTGTTCGTTCGCAAATCTCTCTAAAGCGCCAGCAAATTGCTTTAATTTTCCATAATGGCATTCTTCTTTCCTTGCGAAACTCAGCAGAGTCCATCTGTCTATTCTTGTGCCAGTAAAAAATTGTTTATCTCTCATATTCCACGCGCCGTTCCTAGGCCGTTCGCGGAATTCGTGAGAATTCCGCTTATAGATCACGTTCGGTGCCTCCATAGTTCTTCCATCCACTTTTAAAGGTTTGTCGAGAACTCGCAAGCCGAATTTTCGTAAAAATGGATCGTTATCGTAATCGGAGTTTTTATAAACGTTTTCAATCTCTCCAAATCTTTGGTGGGGCGGTTGCGCTGTGTACTTTATCATCTCCGCCTGCTGTTTCGGATTCAGCTCCTTGCTGCTGTGCTGTCCTCTCGCGATCTCGCACACTTCCATCGGCAAACAGGAATCCTTGTTTTTAACTTTCAAGCAAAGCAGATGAGGATATTTCAGACGCACGTCGTATCTCGTTCTGTAATAGTGTTCGACTGTTACTTCAACTTCTCGATTCCCCTCGGGGATCTTGAACTTCTTTTTATTGGCACTTAGGTCGGACAACCCGTCTACGCGATACTTCCTTCGATAAGGCAGGTGAGTTGTTTCCACGCATATGTTTTTTATATCCTTATTTACCTTAATGACGTCCTCCCTGTCAAGACCGGCGACTTGCCGAAGATTCTTGCCGGTCAACTTCTCGATGTACTCGATGACCGGAATGCTTTCGTAGAATGAAGAGGCTGAAAGGTTCAGATTCACCACCGCCGTCTTCTGGGCCAAACGCACACTCTGATGATGTCCGAACCACACCTCCTTGCCATTTCCGAGGGGGTGTTTGGAATCGGGCGGAGAGAAGAAATTTCTTCCCACAGGCACAAAACGCAGACAGGGGACGTACCTGAGAACAGTCTCCAGTACCATTACAGCCTCTAAGGGAACCGAAGTTGTCTGACCCCTGAACAGCGCGTTCAACGGCTCGAGACTGATGACGTTGTCGCCCGTCTCTTTCTTTTCGACTGGTTTGATCCTAACCTCGAAAACATCCATCCTTGGGCCACGGGGATCGCCTGGATCTCCTGGATTTTCGGCTTCGATCCGAACTTCAAACGTCCCTTCCTCTTCGATATGCAGCGGCTCCATGCAATACATATTCTTCTCGCCATCGAACACTGCGAGCGAATCTTCGAAATTTTCAATGCACAGTTTTCTGAAGACTTTCCTGTTCAGTTTTGTATTCAGACACTTGTATTTCTTGCGACCATCTTTGTGTCGACTCGAATCAGGGGAGGTTCCACTACTTGGCTCGGTATAACTAGCTCCTAGCCTAGCAATTTCCACATCATAATGATATACATGGCAACCACTGAATTTCAGGGGATATAAGTTCGATATGAGAGATATCGCTCGGCCTAATCTGCCAGGTTGTTTCGGTTTTCTAGGCATTGCCGGGACTAAAGCCAGTTCTCTGAATTGCTGGCTCAGCTGGCGATCAGAAGGTCCAGACGCAGAAGGGCGTTGTTCTCCAGAACTGCTGGGATCGTCGCGCATTCTCGTTCTACCGGGTACCTCGGAGTCAGGTGCATCTTGTCTGCTTCTCCCAGGACCACTTGGTTCTAAATGAATTCAAGAAAAACAGTTTTTAAAAGCACATATTTATTTGTGGGCTTAAAGGTATAATTTTTAATCTTTTTTTTTATTCTTTAATTTATAATTCATTATTATGAATATTATATCATCTTGAGATCAATTTTCCTCAAATTCACTACCCCTTCAATGGAATCAAAAATTTAATTAACTTAATCTATTAGGTAATAATTAAATTCTGAAAATATTAAAATAGTGCACTCTGAGATTTTTTTAGTTTAAAACAAGACGATAGCTATTTCGGGATCGACCTCGTAATTTCTGAACCCCGGCCAGATGACGAGGACGACACCTGAATTGGCACCAATTTCTCCAAACTTCCGCACCGCACCTGCTGGAGGATGTTTGGCCTAGGAGGCAGGCTAACGAGCGCCAGGACATACACAGCAGATCTTTAGTGGAATCGGGTTTCGAGTCTCGAACCCTCCAGCCCCGATGCTGGGATCTCACCACTAGGCCACCGCGGCACTCTCATCTATACTTATTATAAAAGGCAATGTTTGTGTGCGTGCGTGCGTGTGTGTGTGTTTGTCTGCGATGTCCAGACGAATCTATCGCACTTACAGCCATGAAATTTGGCACACAGGTAGTCGTAATGGTGACTGAATGCACCTCGAAGCCGAAATTTTAAATTTTAATCTAGAAATTTTTTTATTTAATGTTTTGTGTTGTTTTGGTTGATTTTTCGCACTAATTTCTCAATACAATGGTTTCAAATAACTGTACGACAAAAATAGATAGACCATCGGAAAGAGCACGCGATTTCCGTTCTAATGAAGTTAGTTTTGAATTTCTACCGTAAATTACTGAATTTTGAGAATTTTTTTAAAAATTGTCACTTTCTTCTTATATTTTTAACTGTCAATTTTTATTTACTCGCATCCAACGTTCTAATAAACCTATGATTTTCAGTTTTTTTGTGGTAACAACAGAAGTATTTATCTCTCATTTAAAACAAGAACGGTTAAAATATCTTTGTCCGTTCGTTTTTAATAATTTTTTTTCATAAAGGGTTAAAAAAATTCTTTTCGAATGAAGTTCTTTCTCCGGAACGGTGAGTTTCTCCCTGGCTACGGCTAGCGCCATCTGTTGGAATTATTCTCTCCTCACTTTTTAGCATGTTTTGCTAGGAATAATTTGAAATCATTTCGTTGGATGCAAGGGTTTAGTCGTAAATTAAGCAGTGCTGGAAGATTCTGACATGGGTGATAAGTTGGCTTTGAACTTCTAACGTAATTCGCTGAATTATGAGAGAATTTTTTTCGTGATGAACTAAAAGAGTTTCTTTACCATCTGCGTAAAATGTGCCATAGCTTTTCGCGCAAGCTCCAGGGGGTGACGAAGGGGGTACTGTCGTGACCTTCAAACGTCACGGTACTGTGGTTTGAGACTGTATTGCATCAGCATAACTTAGATACACGATTGCTGTATAATAAAGATTTTCACGTTGCAATTTTTTTTTTATTGTTTTGGAATAACGTACTCTATACTGCTTTTCTACATGTCATTATCGCGGGAAAATCAATGTGTATCTTTTGTTTTGATTTTATTTCAAAACTTTTCCGTGTCATTGTGGACGATTTTTTTTTCTTTCATGTTTTTGAAGTCCTGATTCCACGGGCAACGCCGTGCGCGTTCTGCTAGTCCAGAATAAATGCACAAAATTTCAAAACTCGAGTACATCAAGAAATGAGTAAAAAAAATCGATTTCAAAATTCCATTTTTACAAACATTAAAACAAGTGAAGTTTAATAAATTCAAGAAAAACACATATTAGTGCATTAAAAAGTATATATATATAGATATTTAAATTTTAAGAATTTTCTACTTTTCAGTCTTTAATTTATAATTCATTGATATAAATATTATGGAATCTGAAATAAATTGTTCTCGAATTCAATACTAGGTGGCGCTCCGCTGTGAAATAAGCGCGGAGGGTTTCGGAATCCGAGATTGGAATTTCACATAATTTTAGATTTTTATAGGTTTTTTGCATAGGTTATTTGCACTCGTCAAACAGAGACGCTAGGCCTCGGCGGCAATAAAACAAATTTTTCAGGCAGGACATTTAAAATATTTTTTCAGTTCATTTCAGGACATGCAATATTAGTATGTCTAGTTATAAAAGTTAATGTTTGCGTGTGTGTGTGTGCGATGTCCAGACGAATCTATAGCACTTACAGCCATGGAATTTGGCACACAGGTAGTCGTAACGGTGACTCAATGCACCTCGAAGCCAGAATTTTAAAATTTAATCTAGAAAATTTTTTATTTAATGTTTTGTGTTATTTTTGGCACGTTTACGGCTGTAGTAGCTTTTCTAATGATCGTTGGAAAACAATCAATGCATCATCGGATAGAACAAACAATTTTCGTTCTAATGAAGTTTGTTTCGAATTTCTAACGCAATTTACTGAATTTTGAAAAATGTTTAAATAATAGTCACTTTTATGGTAATTTTTGATAAGGATTTTTTTCAAATTCTCGTATCTGACGTTCTAACAACTCTGTAATCTTCATTTGTTTTCAGCTTATAACTGGAACGCTTCTGTCGGATTCAAAACAAGAAAGGTTAAAATATCTTATTCCGGTTTTTTTAAATTAATTTTTCCCTGATCAGTTCAAACAGTTTTTTTGCTAGCGAGCGTTTCTCCGGACCATCCCAAAATGCATTGTTGCAATTTCATTGGCTGGTGGTGACCTTCCTGGCAGGAGGTGACGTAATATGCTTTCTACAATCCGATTCCTTCTGGTGACTAGGGATTGCAATCCGGAAAACCGGATCCAGTAATCCGCCATCATTAGACGTCTACTGGATCCGGCACCAATTTGCCGGATCCGGTAAATTAAAAAAAATACATGAAACCGATTTCTTGAAAAAAATACTCGCTTTGTTGCATGAGTAGGTACTTAAATGCGTGGTGCGTACGAGTTGTTCGACGCTGACTCACCCGCTACACATTCCGCGCCTGCCCCACCACGATGGTGCCACCACGCGAGCCATTGTTAATGGCCATCAATTGTTAATGTCATTTGTCTCGTTTGAGTCAACACGTGTGTTGTGAGTTTTTGTCGCTGCTTTGTTAAATAAACGTAAGTAAATAGGCATTGTTATTGTTCAATTGATAGATGAATTATGTTTTTGTTGCATTTACTTGTGCGAGAATGATTTAAGTAGATAATTAGACTTACAAATGAACTCAGGGCCGGCCCGAGGGGGGTGCGAACGGTGCAACCGCACAAGGCCCCTCGCCGGATTTTGCAAAATTCATTAAATTTTTTTTTATCACTTTTAAAAAGTTCTTTCAACCAACTGCTATGTTAAAAAAAAAAGACATAAGATATTAATAATTTTTCTAAAAAAAAATATATTGCAATTTTTTTCTGGTTTTGAAAATTTCCTTCAAAGACTTGTTAAAAAAGTAGTTGGTGCATGTAGTAGATAAGAATCCAACAATTCCCTTTGTTACCTGGAGGTCCACGTGTTTCCGATTCCTGGGCAGAGCAAAAGGTAGAAAGTGATAACATTGTTCAGTCCTAACCAGGTTCGACTGCCCCAGGCATCTCTCTTTTCGGTGCGGGGGCATCCCAAAGTGGATGTCCGTCATTTGAAGATAAATTGCAGGTGATAATATTCAATACATTCCTTGTTCCCGAGACTATTACTTTCAGGGTATACAGGGGGTAATTCTTGTGTGCGGTTCCACATCTGTTCCCCTAATGACCAGCAGATAGTCTTTCCCAGGGCAGCTCAAAGAAACACCTCTAGAGGAATGCTTTGTCTGCTTATCTAGTCCTAAATTAAACACATCTGTTCCCCTTGTATTCAGCAGGACTGCTAAGCGATAATAAAGCAATAGGGGTTTCTCGCTTTTCTTGTCAAAAGTGTGGTTTTCCAGCATCTATGAATTCATCGTAGGTACTTGTTAAAAGGTAGTATGTTACATCTATTCCTCAGAGTTTAATCAATAGTCGTGAATCTGAATATTGGGTTGTGTAAAACACAACAGGTAATTCTCAGAAGCTTAATTTTCCATTGAACAGTTCGTTCGCATTCGGAGTATCAGCCGTACAGAAAAATAAAATATTCTGCATTTGTTCTTGGAGACAAATTTCAAGTATGCTAATTTTTGTCTCTTTTTTATAGCTAGTTATTAAACCAACATTCCTTTTATATTTCCAAAAAGAAAATCTTAATATTATAACAGGTTATCAATTTATAAAACAATGTAGTTTCCCCTTTTTTTTCTTTTTCAACATTTTAGCTATTTGTTATTATTGTATACATTTCAGATAAAACTTTTTTATTAACAAACGAAAATTTGTGTTTTCTACTCTTTCACATTGGGCACTTTTCATTATAAAATGTTACTTATTTGGAACCTTATATTGTTTTGGGAACTACATATCAAAGTTATCTGGATAAGTTTTAAAATATAAGAAGTATTCTGAAGATTGATTCAATTTAAATATCCTAAACCCGAAACTATCAGTAGGTTGTGTATAATTGTAAATAAGTTTGTGATTAGTCGATTATCTTTTTTCAGTTTTACTTTTTTTGTATATGAGGAAATAATTGTTTGTTAATATGTAGAAATAAGGAGTTCAACTTTTTTTTGCTGAAGAAATAATGAGTTCCACTTTTTTTACTGAAGAAATAAGAGTTCAACTTTAAAGAATGCACTTGATAATCCAGAATAAAAGAAAATCTCATTCATACAATATAATATTTTATTTCAATACTGAATGCATGTGCTGACATTGTAAATTGACAAAAAAATTGAAAAGGGGGTATTTTCTCTTTCAATTGACTGCAAAGTTAAAAGTTATTTTAAGTTTCTTCAGCTTTCATGTTTTGAAACTCTAATTGAAACTATTTTCGCATTTTATAATTTTAATTTTAGCACTGAAAGTTTTCAAACTGAAAATTTTTTAATCTTTCTTCTTAAAATCAGGAAGACAGGACACATTTCTACAACATGAGTTTTCGAAAAATAATGGGAGGGATTTTATCTCTTATTTAGAAAGGAATGCTTGAATTCTGGGCCAGAGCAAGGGAGTTTCGAAAGGTGCCAGTGCACAAGGCCCCACGCAGCTTCAGATTACGTAAAACGAAAATGAATTTCATTCATTTATTTAACGAAATCAAAATTTGGCGGCAAGTTTTACCTTCCAGGTCACAATATTACAAATATTTACAATATTTATTTAAATTGTATCCAAATTTTACTTCTGTTCTAAAATTATATTGACCTTACCAATAACGCTCGCGTCTGCACAAAAAACTTCCTCAAGGTTAAAAATAATAAAAATTACTTGAGATCTAGCATCAGAGGCGAACAATTGATTTGCTTAGTCATTTTATTATCTATCGAATCCGCATTAACCAAAAATCTAAATCTTAATATTATTATCAACGTATTTGCTATACAACTTATAACAAAATAAAACAAAAATTACATATTGTAAACTTTTTTTAGTAAGTTGAAAACCAAATTTTATATATGAAGCAATTATTTTTGTTGTTTGATTTATTAACGAATTTTTTGTGTTATTAAAATATTAACTTTATAAAAATAATTTAATTATTTATTATTTTCATGTATTTTTTTAGTCTTTACTTAACCAAATTGTAAAATGTAATAAATAGCAAAAAGCAGTAAATTATTTTATTGGGCGAAATTTTCTCAAGGCCCCGCAAGTCAACTTCGCACCGGCCCCGCTTTTGTTCGGGCCGGCTCTGAATGAACTGAGTAACGATCCATATTTCTGAATTTTCTTTATAATATGATTTTCTTCTTACATAGTGACCGAACTAACGTTTTAAATTGTAAGTATGTACCTATTTGTGTTGCATTGCAGGTACTGGTCTAAAACAAAGGCGCCACTTTAGAAACCAAGTCAAAATGAGCAGAACAGTGGTGAGGACGATGAGAAAAATGTCTGGCATTATTTTTAAAAAATGGACAAAGACAACTGCGCGAAAAGCGCACTGTGCTTTAATAAGCTAAAAATCAGCAAAGTTTCTTACAAAGGTTTAAAAATACATTTGAGACACTGCATTGATCTAAGTTCTGAAAATAGCCAATTAAAACGATCTAATTCCGATTTATTTCCTAAAGCATCCACGCCAAAAACTGATTCAGTTCATATTATTTGTGAAGAAGAAATACCCAAGAAAAAGTCTAAAAACAATTGACAGCTATTTTATAAAGGAAAACTCTATGGAGAAGATGGCCTCAAGAACGGTCTGTAAAGATGGTGTGGCCCTCAGTTTATTTTGTTCATCGTCAGATTTGAGATATTTGTTTTCGAAAAGCGGATTTCAACTTCCTAATTCACCAAACACAATAAGATCTATAGTTACAAATTTTGCAAATACCGTTAAAGCTGACTTGATTATAGAGTTCGAATATCTTAAGAAACAAGGGAAAATACTCGCTTTAAGTTTTGACGAATGGTTCCCAGAAAAATAACCGATATTTGAACCTGAACGTATACCACAAAGAAAAACACTTTAATCTGGACTTAATTAGAATACATGGTTCGAGTACTGCGGAACGTACTATCAGTTTGATTTAAAAAAAAAAAATCGCCTGGAGAGCTTTGGTCTTGATTCTGACACTGATATTTTTGGCGTGACTATTGACGGCGCAAGAGTCATGGTCAAACTTATGAGTTGCTACCAGCAACTGTGCTTCGCACATGGTTTACAATTAGCCGTGGTCAACATATTATATAAAACTAGCAGTACGCGCACGGTGTTGCCCGTGGAATCAGGACTTCAACAAAATGAAAAAAAACGCCCACAATGACATGAAAAAGTTTTGAAAAGAAAATCAAAAAAAAAGATACACATTATTGATTTTCCCGCTTTTTTTTTCTTTCGCGATAATGGCATTTTATTTGTAGAAAAGTTAATCCAAAACAATATTAAAAAATTGCAACGTGAAAATTATTATACTGCAAGCTAAGTATGCGAGATGAATAAATACGTTAAGATACTGCCAAAAATAATAATCAGTCATTCAATTCAAGGTTATGACGTCATCTCCCCTTCAACCAAACACATAGTCATCTGCGTTCCGAAGAAGTGCCGCGTGAGGAACTCTCTCCATAAAAATAACTTTCAACTGCCCAGAAAAAAATTAATTTAAAACAAACTTGAAAAGATATTTTAACCGTTTTGTTTTAAATCCGACAGAACCGTTCTACTTATAAGCTGAAAAAAATTGAAAATAATAGTGTTATTAGAAAGTCGGATGCAACAAATTTAAAAACAAAACTAACATTTAGATGCCAAAACTGACTATTTTTTAAAAATTTCTCAAAATTCAGTAAATTACGTTAGAAGCTCAAAACTAACTTCATTAGAACGGAAATCGTGTGTCCTTTCCAATGGTGTATCTATTTTTATCGTACACTTATCCGAAATCATGCTATTGAGAAATTAGTGCGAAAAATCACCCAAAACAACACAAAACATTATATAAAAAATTTTCTAGATTAAATTTTAAAATTTCGGCTTCTAGGTGCATTCAGCCACCATTACGACTACCTGTGTGCCAAATTTCATGGCTGTAAGTGCCATAGATTCGTCTGGACATCGCAGACACACACAAACATTGCCTTTTATAAGTATAGAAGAATATAGAAAGAGAAGAGGAACACCAAGAAATAACTTCTAATGAATCAGATACAGACGACGAAGACACGAATGATACTCATGAAGAACAAGGAGTGACAGTAACAACAACTACAGATCCTCGTCATCTTCATCTTTCAAAGGATGAAGTAATTCCTAGATGCAAGGCTCTTCTTCAAAAAGCGCGGAAAGTGGTGAAGTTATTCAAAAGATCGCCTACTAAATACGATATGCACCTGCAAAAGTATGTGAAAGACGATACAGGCAAACAATTAAGCCTTATTTTAGACTGCCGCACACGTTGGAACAGTCTTCTGGCTATGATAGAAAGATTTCATAAGCTGAAAGTGTGTATAGATAAAGCTTTGATTGATATAGGATCTGACACAAAATTTAGAGACCTAGAATGTTCGAAAATAAAAGACCTGATTGACAGTTTGCAGCCATTTAAGTTGGCCGTAGTGGCACTATGCAGAAGAGAATCGACCCTGTTAACTGCTGAAACAACACCAAAGTTTATTTTAGAGAAGTTGGTTACTCAAGACCACAGTGTTAAGTGCTGAATTATCTATAACAGGAATATTAATATACTTACAGAATCAAAAAAAAAAAAAAATGATGATACATTTACTATGCCGGAAAAAAAGTCGTGCGGCTAGAAATGAAAAATATCTTAGATAAAGTTATTCAAGATGATAGCTTTAACGAAAACGTAGATAATATAGCAGAAAATAAATTAGATTCATCGTCATTGAAAAATGATTTGACATCACAGAAAGAATTACAAATGCAAATCCAACAAGATATGAAAACCTATAGTATAAATACCAAAAAGAAGAGAAAGATTTTAAGAAAATATTAAAAAACGAAATGACTGCATATGAAAGTGAAGGAGTTCGAGGAAAATACTTGTCTTCTATTCAAGAGTATTTGTTGACAATAAAACCGACAAGTGTAGAATCAGAAAGGGCCTTCTCGGCCGCTGATTATATTTGTAGCTCTGTAAGACGTCGATTGGCAGATGACTCAATTAACACTATTTGTTTCTTACGATCTTTTTTTCAAAACCAAAGTAATTTTTTAATAATTGTTTTACTTAAAAGAACAATTTAAAGTAAGTATATTAAAAAATAAGAAGTTTTAAACTCGTTATTGCGATAATTGTGCCATTGATTAAACAGATTCATGATGACTGTCATAATTATAAGAATGAGACTGCTTGGCTTGCCTAAATTACCTAATTATTGTGATCTCAGTTGATAAGCTTGATTTAGTTAGATTTAATATAAGTTACTTACATAATGTAATGTAAGTTACATCACAAGTTATCATTGATGTCATTTGTGAAATCTAGTAAGTGAGACTGAACGTAACCGCCCGTCGTTATCTAATTATTACTAAACTAATACAACAATTACAATTTAACTACTTATACTATACTAAATTTTTATTGTTGATTCATACGTAAATGTTGATTAATTAAACAGTGTAAACAAAGTTGATTTCATAAGAAATAAACGTTTTTTTTATAAACTTTGTAATACACTCACTTATCATCTTTTATACAGTTGATTTTGGAATGAAAAGGAAAAATAGTTTGAAGTGACCAATCCGGCCGGATTGAAATTGATGCCGGATTGCAATCCCTACCGGTGACGTCATTACATTCGTGTCATTGTCGAAAATCAATAATGCGTATCTTTTGTTTTGATTTTGTTTTCAAAACTTTTTCGTGTCATTGTGGGCATCCCCCCCCCCCATTTTGTCGAAATCCTCATGGCAACGCCGTGCGCGTACTGCTAGTACAAAATATTACTGAAAAATACGACTTGGGAATAAATGACCCTTATTATTAAGACCCTTTTTTATTAATTCTGGCATAATTTACCTGGCTGTCTGGGAAGCTGTGCTGGGGCTGCAGCCTGCTCCCTTGGTCTTTGTCCGCTCCCTCTAGCAGAAGCAGGTGGTTGTTCTCTAGAAGAACTGCTGGGAACATTGCAAACGCTTGATAGCCCTGGAATTCCAGGACCAGGTGCATCCTCTGGGCTACTTTTTTCTGAAAAAAAAAAAAACTGTACAGTAATTTGTTTAAGGTTTGCTGAAGTATACTGCTATTATTTACAAAAGAAAGACATACAGGGTGATTATAATTAAAGTTAAAGTTTCAAAACGCTATAAAACCAGCGGGAGTGGCCTCCCCTAAACTTTCTCGTATACTTTTCAAACACTTGTCATTTCCCTTCCCCCTGCGTTGATAAAAAGTTCGAACCAACTGTAACCCAGAATGCAATGACTATCAGAAGGTCTTTCATTGTTGATTATAGTGATAGTAAAATATTTACGTGAAGAATCATATTCCAAGAGATGCGTATGTATTAAAACTTAGCAATATTTATTTATTATCAAACTCTAGCAATGAGAGTTCCGCGTGCGGAGAAGAAAACAGGAGAATAGCTTGCGCATGCGCAGAGATTGTTTCCAATACGCAAGTAAAACGAGACGCCCTAAATGTGTGCTCCCTTACAAAATCTCGCCGCCAGAATTGGTTTTTGGCAAACTGCCAAGTTTTCGGAGTATCCCTTCTTTGCACAGCCATTTACGCATGCGCATGGAGTTGAACAAGTATGCTATTATACAGACCGACAGACAGTCAGCCCGTTGACGGATTTGGCCCAAAATTTTATACGGACCTACATTCATGACGATAAAACAGTGTACCAAATTTTATCCATCTAGCTATTCAAGTTGTTGAGTTATAGTGTTCGCATGACTTTGGACATACAGACAGACTTCCCGTTGACGGATTTTGTCCAAAATTTGATAGAAACCTACAAATTATGTTTTAAGACCACATACCAACTTTCATCCCCCTAGCTCTAATAGTTTTCGAGTTATCGTGTTCACAGACATAATTCCAAAATTGTGTTTTTCGGACTCAGGGAGGTCTAAAACGTGGAGATTCGTCAAAATCTCGAGTTCGAATTTTTTGGCGATTACAATACTTTCTCTTTGTATACGAGAAAGTAAAAAAGAACCACTGATCAGAATGACGTCAAATTTGAACGGAATATTATTGAAGACGGGGAAAATGTATGGCATAAGAAAAAAAAAATAGTTCCAAATTTTAGCAACAGATGCGCAACACATTCTGAACGTGACCCCGGAGACAGTGCGATTAGTTGTGGAACATGCTGTTTCTCGATTTCAGCTTGTTGCAGAAAACGGTGGACAGCATATTGAACATGTTTTGCACCAGTCTCGCGAAATTTAAAAACCAATTTGATGGATGCTTTTTATGCGGTTTTTGGCCTCAGGACAATTGAAAACCCGATTTTTCCCATCCGTTGTGATATGACCTTGCCGTGGTGGATGGGCTTACGTAACTAACAGTATCACACATGTACAGTCATGCACACTGAACAGTATAGTCGGTTCAAAGTGTAACTTACACCTTAGCCGTTATTTTACGATTCATTTGTCATTTGTAGTCGAACCCTTTTAAATTAGGATGCGTACAGCGCCATCTGTTTCTAAAATTTGGAATTATTTTTTTTCTTATGCCATACGCTTTCCCCCTTCTTCAATAAAATTCCGTTCAAATTTGGCGTCATTCTGATCAGTGGTTCTTTTTTATACCGTTTTGAAACTTTAACTTTAATTATAATCACCCTGTATATACGTTTTTGACAGAGATAAACCAATCAGAGAACAGTGCACAAAAAAAAAAGGTTATGACATCATAACATCAACAAGAGTTGAACAGGAAGTACTAAAAAAGCACTACTACTAAGTATTACTATCATGGACGCGCCATTCCAGATTGAGTACTATAAAACAAATAAGAAACAATCATAGCATAATTGTAAAAGCAACATATACAACATAGACATTCAAAAAACAAAATGTCAAGAAAAAAATCTGCGGTAAGAGAGAGAAAAAGCCGAGAGTTCTTATAGAGAGAAAATAAACAAAAGGGGAAAATATATATAAAAGGGGGGGGAATAAAATAAAATAGAAAAATATAACACAAACGCAACGAATGCGCAATAATGCTGCAATTCAAGAAGATTTGTGGAAAATATATCAATGTCATGAAAATCAATAAATGGAGATTAGCAGAGATGTCATCAGAGTAAATTATATGAATGGTTAAAAAATTAGTGAATATATCAGTTGCATAGTTGTAACATGTCCCTACCTCAAAATACTATGATAAACCAAGAATCGAATAAAATACAAAATGTTCGGGTAAAGGACAGCGTTTCTTAGCTTTTATGCCAGCACCGTTCGCAGAAAACATGATTCACTAATTTTTTAGTGGTTCGTATGATTTTACTTACCCTGATGAGTATCTATACGCTTTACCGATTAACTACTAGTCTCTATTTCAACATTTATTGATTTTCATGACATTGATATATATATATATAATACTTAAAATAATTTTTAAAAATATATTAAAATTAAAGAAAAACTCGTATGGAAATCATATTGGAATGACTCTGAAAAGTTAATTTTTTGAATTTTAAAGCGACGAAAAAAAAAAAACTGTTTTTGTGCAAAAATATACTCCGAAGTTAATGAGGGAAAATGTTAAAATTTTAATTAATTAAAAAATCGAGTTAAAATTTCGAAAAACCCTTTCCTGGTGAGCACCTACTACCCAAGAAGCAACTAAGTGCAAAATTTGGTGGCTTCGGGTCCAACGATGCCCTGCAGAGCGTTTTGAGCAATTTTTGCATCGTGCGTGTCTAAAAACCTCATCATGTCAAAATACAGCACCTTTGTGAATGCAACCCATAAACCGTCACTGATTTTCGTAGTGTCGGATGCCAATGGAGAAAAGAAGCAAATTTTGCGATTGCTTACACAGGGTGCGTAGTGAGAAACTGTTGCAAAAATTAAGCACTTTTAAGGACTTTTTAAGCACCTTAGCCAAAAAAATTAAGCACCTTTGTACATGCATGCATACGTCGACCCACGTATTTTCTAAGCATATGATGATTTCTGTTTTATAATAATGCATAGTTTTTACTGAAAATTTTAAAATATATTTTTTAATTTTAAATATGTATTTTTTAATTTTAATATTTATTCCCTTATTTGCACAACGTCTTCTATTGTAAAATAAAAGATGTATTTTTGATTTTACAAAAAAATTAAAAATGATAATGCAAATTGTCATTATCAAAAAATTAAATCAACTTTTATAAGATTAACAATACAAATCTGTTACCTTTTTCAACATTTCTCAAAATTAACAAATTACCAGTTAATTTGCTCATTCGGGAAAATCATTCAAGTATTTCAATATACGGAGCTACCCATTGTTGAAATAATAGGGAGCATAAAAAGGGTCATTAATAGTCCAGTCAATGAAGGGTTTGAGGAAAAAACATTAAATCATATAGTTTTGAAAATTGGTACACATGTTCGTGATGGTCTCCTGATGAACATACAAAGGTCCCTGGCCTTGAGTGATTTAACGAATTAAAGAGCGTAAAATTCCCTACAAAAATATGCTTTTCTTTTTTTTTCTAGCTTTAATGATTTCCGAGATAATGGGTCTCAAAGTTTGCCGCCATCTTGGATTTCATATTCCTTTTTAAAGTGTTTTTTAATATCTCGAAAACTATTCTATTTGCAAATTTGTTGTAACCAGCAAATTAATGAGCGTAAAATTCCCTACAAATACATGCCTTTATGTTTCTTCTATCTTTAATAGTTTCCGAGGTAATGGGTCTCAAAGTTTGCCGCCGTCTTGGATTTTATCCCCTTTTTCTCAGTTTTTCTTGAATATCTCGAAAATTATTTAGTTCTCAAATCACACGTGATACAAAAAAATTAAAGAACGTAAAATTCCCAACAAAAGAGCGCTTTAATTTTTGTTCTAGTTTTAATAGTTGCCGAGATAATGGACTTCAAAGTTTGCTACCATCTTTGGATTTCATCCCCCCTTTTTAAGTTTTTCTTAAATACCTCAGAAACTATTAAAACTAAAAGAAAATTAAAAGCATGTATTTGTAGGGAATTTTACGATCATTAATTTGTTAAATCAATTGTAATTTGAAAACTGAAGAGTTATCGAGATATTCAAGAAAAACTGAAAAAGGGGGTCGAAATCCAATACGGTGGCGAGAGCTCCCCCCCCCCCCCCGCCCGGACCGGGGACTTTTAGTATGTTCATTAGGAGTCCTTCACGAACATGTGTACTAATTTTCAGAACTATATGATTTAATGCTTTTTTCATCCCCATTTTGGGCCTCCGTTGAATGGACTTTAAGCATTATCTTAGTTGACATCCCTGGATCTATCTCACCCAGGATTCCTTCCCCGAATTCTTCTCTTTCGTCGGTTTTCTTTCTAGATACATCCGGTAAACAAAGTTTTATGACTATACTTTCGATATCGTATTCAACGTCTAGGGAAACAAAAAAGAAAGAATGTTTTCTTTGTACTTCTCGAGAAAATTAAGCACTTTTTAAGGACTTTTTTTTTCAAAATTAAGCACTTTTAAGGTGCTTAAAAATGGTTTTCAAATTTAAGCACTTTTCATGACGCTACGCACCCTCTTACAGACACGGGCGGCCCGAGTCCGGGGTAGCGCCAAATCGGGAACATGAAGAAAACCAGCGGGAGTGGTTTCCCCAAAACTTTCGCGTATACTTTCTAATAAATGTGGGCCCCCCCCCGGGCTAAAAATTGCGGAGTCCACGATATATCATTGATACTGTCTTTGCAGAACGCTGCAATACGAAAGGGTCAAGAATGCAACTAGATAAAATTCGCCAAGTCAGTGAAATAGCACCAAAAAGGCGCCAAGTTTACGAAGGTCGAGGGCCGATACACGATGGCGCGTATTTTTGCGTCATAGTAAGATATGCAATTTGAACGTCTTTTTTTCAACCGATTGAAACAAAAATTGGATGCGAGTCTACAATTAAAGTTAGAAGACCACACACCAAATTTCATTTATCTAAGTCTTTGTGTTAATGAGTTATCGTGTACACAAGTATGCGATTATACAGACAGACAGACAGTCAATCCCTCAATGGATTTGGTCCAAATTTTGATACGAACCTACATTTCTTATGATAAAACTGTGTACCAAATTGTATCGATCCAGCTGTTTAAGTTTCCGAGTTATCGTGTGCACATTAACGCGGACAGACAGACAGGCTGACTTCCCGTAGAAGTTTGTCCAAAATTTGATAGAAACCTACAATTTAGGTGTTAAGATCACCTATCAAATTTCATCCCTCTAGATTTAATAGTTTTCTAGTTATCGTGTTCACAGACAGAAAAACAGGGAGGTCTAAAACGTGGAGATGCATCAAAATCTCGATTTCGAACTTTTTGACGATTACAATGCTTTCTCTTTGTATACTTCGTATACGAGAAAGTAAAAAGGGCGACTCTGGAAAACGGCAAATAATTTCCTTTCAGTTTGGTGCCCCCTTCCCCTGAATAATACCATTCGGACCAGCGGCGCTGATGACTTTTCTGATTCTGCCAATAACTTACTGCACGCGAGACCGAAACTTATCAAAACGTACCCGCGATCCACCATGTCCCAGGAGCGACTATTTTGGCTAAGCAAATATGTTATCTAGTCTGTCCCAGGAGCGACTATTTTGGCTAAGCAACCAAGTTATCCAGCATGTCCCAGGAGCGACTATTTTGGCTAAGCAAATATGTTATCTAGTCTGTCCCAGGAGCGACTATTTTGGCTAAGCAACCAAGTTATCCAGCATGTC
>BGPR01019843.1:6322-28636 GCA_013235015.1 Araneus ventricosus
GCTCACAAAATGTGTCCTGGAACATGGGTGACACCTCACAGTGGGAGTGTCGCTGAGAGAACTGACTTTCTAGCTTACAGCAAGAAGTCAACCTGCAAGAAAGATGGGTTCCTCTCCTTTCTGGCCAGGCACTCACAGGGTCAATGTACCGACCTCTCTTACTTTTGTGGGAAAGTTCGCAACACTCTCTGTAAATTGCGTTTAAGTGTAGCCTAGTACTTATTTCTATCAGTTCCGTATCTTACCGTCTGATAGCGATGACTATGTTGAGCATACACACATTTCTCTAATTTATAAGAAACTTAGATTTTATGCTGCATGCTCAGAGTGGAGAGAATGAAAACTGGTTATAATGCAACTTCGCTGAGTTACCTTAAATTTTAGGTTAAAAGAATTTTTATTTATGATATTATTCAATAAAAGAACTGAGAATATATTGTTATTCTTCGCTGTTTCACCCAAAAAAAAGTTTTCACAGTGAAAACATCCTACAGTAAACGAATATACAGGGTGTCCACGTTTATCATGCACAATAGCTAATTTCTAAACCGTTAGGGATAGACATGTAATTCCAATTGAAAAATGCTTTAAAATGAAGGGAAAAATTATAATATATGTGTTTTGAGTAAATAAATATATTCCTGAAAAAGTTACGAATTCTGACTTTTTATACGGTCCCATCAGTCATATTTAGTAAAAGTTTTTTGACACTATAATATTTTAAACAAAAAAAAGTCCCACTCTTCTGCGACTAAAACTGGGCTATCTATGGAGCTTTGAATTTCATGATTTTTAACCAATCAGCGGCCTCGTCGAGCAAGTACTGTGCATTGATTGGTGGATCGTCTTCAAGACGGCTATTGAAATGGTGTAAAGTGGTCTAAGTCAGCAATATTCAAAGCTCCATAACTCGGTACGTTTTAGTCGCAGAAGAGTGGAACTTTTTTGTTTAAACTATTAGAGTGTCAAAAAACTTTTACTAAATATGACTGATATGACCGGGGGACCGTATAAAAAGTTACGATTCGTAACTTTTTCAGGAATATATTTATTCACTCAAAACACATATATTATAATTTTTCCCTTCATTTAAAGCATTTTTTTCAATTGGAACTAATGTCTACCCCTAACGGTTTAGAAATTAGCTATTGAGCACGATAAGCGTGGACACCCTGTATATGTCTGAACGCTTGTATGTATGTTGTCTAAATGCAGCAGGAAACATATTACCCTACATTATCATTTATTTTGTAAATTGGCGAAAAACTGGTGATTTATTAAACAAACTTTCCCTTAATCTTTTTAGCAAATGTGATAAGGAACAATTAGAACTAGAAACTTATGTTTAATATTCAATTCATTTATGTAATGTAGTGCTAGCAAGAAAAAGCATTGTTCAGAAAAGGAAAATGCTCTTGTTATTTTCTTTCACAACCCCATGGACGTATTAAATCCTGTAGGGGACGTTAGGCAATGCAGGTTTTGTGGCATCCTTTCCATCAACGTTCAGAAACCAGATTTTTTTTTTAATGATTTTAAATTAATCTTTATATATGTAGCTTTCAAATAACAAATATTATGACAAGCTGAAATTATAAAACATTAAATTTCGGGTCACCTTCGAGAGAGTTGGTTTCAATATCAAAATTTAAATTTTAAAGTAATTTTAGGAAAAATTGGAAAAAAATACCAAACGTTTTTCAACACAATCTAAATAATACAAAGTTGAACAGAGCTGCTGACTTGCAATCATTCAGCCAACTGCGAAAAAAATTGGACCATACTGATTTGTTTGTGAATTTGAAAACACTAAGATAAAAAAAAGTAGATGAACTAGATTATAATTTTAGTAAGTTCGAGATAAAGTAATAAATAAATATAAATAATATTAAATTAAAGCACAAAATTGCATTATTCTGAAAACACAGCAAAAAAAATTTAGGGATCCCAAAACACGTGCAGCCCATAAGCAGTGGCCTATTTCATAATCCGTCCTGGTACAGCCCAAGTGCATACAAGATTCTTAGAAACTTTTCCTACTTTCTCAAGCAAAACAACCTTACTCAGGCAAAATGCATGTTGCTTGAATTGGATGGCTATGAGTTTTAGTGCCTAAGACACTTTTACTCAGAATGAGTGCTAAGAGATTTAGAGGAACATAGACTTCACCAATGGTAAATCAGATGGGGTACGTGTTAAAACCTGTCAGGCAAATGAGGGGAATGGGCTGGAAAATGGAATTCAAGTGCAACGCTGGGAGAGTGTTCTTGACAAATTCCGGAGTACCCGCCCCTCAAAAAGGGGCTACCTCCATTCTTGACGAGTACTGAGTCCAACATGGCGTGAAGTATCTGACAATGAGCTGAATAGGATTCATTTCGGCAGTGAGGAGAGACAGGGAGGGGGTGCGTACATTGGAGCTTCATAGAAGCTACGTCCTTCGCACGGTAGCTCTGAGAAGAACTGGGAACAGTTCTGAGAAAGTCAGGAGTCTAGCGGTGGCCAGAAGAGAAGATCTTGAGACGGAATGGAGGAGAGTGAAACTGTGAGAGCTTAACTGTGTATGGTTAATATCTGAGGAGAGGGCCGTGGGAGAAAAAAGTCGGAAAGTGAGTAATGTAAACAAGCTGCGGGGAGGGGGACAAGGTGCATTAATATTACAGGAGAATATTTCTCGGTCTTTTTATTTTGGGATCGGGGATATAATTAGGAATAAGTTGAATTGGTGCATTTTCATGTGTGTCGAGAGCATTATAGAATTTTGTTGCAATTTTAGCAATGAATTCCTTTAGAGAGGGGTAGTTAAGTGCTTTACGCATTTCGGTGTTGGAGATATACCATTTCGCATTGCAGATTGACCGAATTACTGAGTGATATTGAACGTCAATTATTTTAATGTTGGTTTTAGCGGCATAACCCCAGATCGGACAGGCATGAGTTAGAATGGGACGCAAATAGGAGTTGTAAACGAGTAACTTCGTTTCCCTAGGCATTTTAGATTTCCGAGATATTAATGGGAAAAGTTTACGCGCGGTGTCTCGGAATTTATTTTTAAGGTAGATAAAATGGGGTTTCCAAGTTAATTTGCAATCAAGAATAAGACCTAAATACTTACATTCCTGAGACCAGGGGATAATTCTGTCATTAATCTTAATGGGGGGGGAACCTGGAGTACCTACGCGCATTAGCAAACATAATAGCTTCAGTTTTTGAGACGTTGATTTCTATTTTCCATTTAATGAACCAGTCCTCAAGTGCTTTAAGATTGCGATAAGAGCAATTTGAATATATTTGTTATTTTTGTTCCGGGCAAGTATTGCTGTGTCGTCTGCGTACATGCATAATAAAGTATTGAATTGTTTGGGAATATCAATAATACACAGGGCGAAAAGAGTCGGGACAACTTTCGACCTTTTTGACATGCCTGTATTTTTTTCCTTTTAGTAAATAAGAATGTATTATCTTAATAAAATAGGAGGGGGTCTTGTAGTGTATAAGTTTATTGATAAATCCATCTTGCCAGACCCTGTCAAACGCTTTCTGGATATACAGGAAAACAGCCCCTGTTTTTTGTTTATTGGCAAATCCTTCTCTGATATATTCAATGACTCTAATAAGTTGATGCGAGGTAGATAGTTTTTCACGAAAACCAAATTGTTCAGGACAAAGTACGTTATTTTCCTTAAGATAATTATTGAGACGTTTTACTATCAAGTGCTCAGAAATCTTGCTTAAACTTGGTTATAGGGAGATAGGTCTATAGCTGGTTGTATCTGTGGGGTCTTTCCCTGGTTTATAATTGGAACTACAGTGGCTGTTTTCCACCTAGTGGGAAAATGACCAAGGGTCATAATCTTATGGATAATTGTGGTTATTGTTAAGATAGTATGCAAGGGCAGGTTTTTAATCATTTTATTGTTTATTCCTATTACTATTTCTTAGACTTTTAATGCAATCCAGAACTACAGATGGGAGAGGAGGATCAAAGTCTTTACAGGCTGAATTCGCTTCTGTGCGAAAGCGCATGACAGAGTCAGCGACTAATTCCTCAGTGTCAGGATTGGTAATATTGTTTAGAGTGAACTCTTGCTCAAGGCTTTCGGCCCAGAAGTTTGCTTTTTCTAAGTCAGTGTTAGCAATACACGCCGGTCCGTTAAGAGATGGAATGCTTTTAGTTTTCTTTTTGAAGGGGGTCACAAATTTCCAAACCGTGCCATCAGTGCCGTTGACATTCAGAAGCTCACTTTTGAAGGCATCGGTTTCAATTTTCTGATCAAGTTTTTTAATTTGTTTGTTTAATTTGTTAAGTTTTCTCTTGAGGACTGGGTCACGGTAGGTTTGAAACATCTTCCGGGCAAGATTTCTCTCATAATTCAATTCTCTAAGTTTACTATCATGATAGATATAATTTTCCTTAACTGGATTAGAAGTGGAAATCTTGGCATTAATTATTTTATCTTCAAGTCTACATACTATACTATCAAGATGCTCCGCCGTGTTTACAAAATGCGGGTTAATGAATTCAGAGGTTTTAAGAGTATCTTTAAATTTTTTCCAATTAGTTTTTAGTTTTCCAGGATATTTAGGGATCGAGTATTGCAGAAAGAAATTAAGCGTAATTGGATTATGGTCAGAGCTGAGTTCGGAAATAGAATGAATTTCATATGGATAGAGAAAATTTTTAACTATAGCGAAATCAATGGTATTTGCAGAGTTTGTGCCGAATCTAGTTGGTGTGCTTGGTGCAAGGATTTCAAGTCCCGCCTGTAGAGCAAATGCTTTAATGGAGTTCCCTCTTGGACAATCATAATTGCAATCCCAGGAGGTGTCATGCGCATTGTAATCTCCGCAGAGTATTTGATTGGGACTGATTTGCAATAAAACTTCAATATCAAATTTGAAGATTGAAGTATCAGAAGTGGGGGGAACGTAAATCGAAGTTATTGTGATTGGATCCTGATTTTTAAAATTAATTGCAACAACACATGCCTCCACGTAACGTAGATTGGGAGGGATAATTTGATTATGTGGAATATTATTTCTGATTAAAATTGCTGTTAAACCACTGGGGTGTTGCGGATGTTGATTAGCTCTGTATGAGTAGTAGGAATTATTATTTGTCCGGAAGATTTTTCGGTCTGGTCTCAGGAGGACAAATTATTAAATTAAAAATGCTTTAAAATCTCATTCTGATCTTAATTTTACTAATGGAAAATTGTAAATAATTTCAGAAGTTCGCAATAAGTAGCAATGATAACAGCAATGATAGTAATAAAAATAAGTTTTTTTTTTCTGACAGAAATAGCCACGGTTCAATTGATATTTATTAAGATGATTTTTTTTTACCATGTCATATTATTTAGCAATAAATATACCAATTACAAAAATTTTTAAGATTTAATGCATATGTGTCAGATTATTCCATGCGATAAGTATTTTAAAATGCATCAGTAATTGCACAGAACTGAAACCGATGTTCAATATTTTATATTTAAAAAAAGCGAAAATAAATATTTAAAATATCAGAAATTTTTAATTCATTTAAATCACCTTCGACAATTTCTTAATAATGTGATCAATATAAGTTCAGCAATATCATGTATTTATCCATCCACTGTGATTTAGGGTCACTGATGTCGATTTTTCTTCGAAATTGGCGATACTCTAAATGATTTGTTCGCCATTTCAAGGGGCGCTGCGATCAATTCTTTATTTCCACTGGCAACCTCTGATGTTCCTTCTCAGTGTACCATAGAAATTCTCCCTCAAGTTGAAAATGGTTCTACAGGAGAATTTAAGAAACGAATCTCTTCAACACTTGGCCAGAATCAATGATTCTAACCTGACGTGAACGAATGAACATTAATAATACATGCACTTGTTCAGAAATTTTATGTGCAAAAACAGTATTTTAAAAAAATGGTGCATACTTTAGATTTTTCCTTTTTATTGTGTACATTACATTAATTAAAATATTGCATCCGTTACGAACACATTCTAATTTTGAAGTATCATTAAACGAAACAGGAATCAAGGCATACCTTTTGTTCTGATCTTATGTACACTGGTAAAAGAATTATAAGCTCAAAATATCTGTTAGTGTAATTTAACAAATGTTATAAATAAATCTGCCAATAAAACTTCAATATCAAATTTGAAGATAGAAGTATCAGAAGTGGAGGGAACGTAAATCGAAGTTATTGTGATTGGATCCTGATTTTTAAAATTAATTGTAACAACACAGGCCTCCACGTAACGTAGATTAGGATGCAGCATGGGAGATGTAATTTGATTATGTGGAATATTATTTCTGATTAAAATTGCTGTTCCACCATTGGGGTGTTGCGTATGTTTATTACCTCTATATGAGTAGTAGGAATTATTATTTGCCCGGAAGATTTTTCAGTCTGGTCTCAGGGGTACAAATTATTTAATTAAAAATGCTTTAAAATCTCATTCTGATCTTAATTTTACTAATGGAAAATTGTAAATAATTTCAACTGTTCGCAATAAGTATGATAACAACAATGATAATAATAAAAATAAGTGTTTTTCTGACAGAAATAGCCAGGGTTCAATTGATATTTATTAAGAATATTTTTTTTTACCATGTCATATTATTTAGCAATAAATATACCAAGTACAAAAATTTTTAAGGTTTAATGTATATGTGTCAGATTATTCCATGCGATAAGTATTTTAAAATGCATCAGTAATTGCACAGAACTGAAACCGATGTTCAATATTTTATATATTTAAAAAAAGTGAAAATCAATCTTTAAAATATTATAAATTTTTTAACTTATTTGAATCACCAACGACAATTTCTTAATAATGTAATCAAATCCACTCCAATTTCGCGTCACTGATATCGATTTTCATTCGAAATTGGCGATACTCTAAATGATTAGTTCCCCATTTCAAGGGGCGCTGCGATCATTTCTTTATTTCCACTGGCAACCTTTGATGTTCCTTCTCAGTGTACCATGGAAATTCTCCCTTAAATTGAAAATGGTTCTGCAGGGGAATTGAAGAAACATATGTCATCAACACTTGGCCAGAAACCATAATTCTGGCCTTTTGTAAATTGATAATAAACTTGAATAGTAATGAAATTTTCACAAATTTTATAAAGGAAAACTGCATTTTAAAAGAATGGTGCTTCTTTTGGTTTTCCTTTTTATTGTGTTAATTAGATTAATTAAAATACTGCATCCGTTAAGACCACATTCTAATTTTGAGGTATCATTAAACGAAACACGAATGAAGGCATCATATTTAATCTGATATTTTCTACACTGGTAAAAGATTTATAGCTTATAAATTAAAATATCTGTTACTGTAATTTAACAAATGTTATAAATAAATCTATCATTCTATAAAGTAAAGTAAAAGTTAAGGATTTATCGCTATTCTTTAGATTCTCTATTCCCGCGAGCAATATTACTCAGTAATAAAACCTATGAAAAACAGAACTACAAAAGTTTCCAAGGAAAATGCGATGGATAGCCGTATTATTGGATGTTAGGTAACACGCATATAAAGCGCCACCTACCGCTAAAGAAAATATTTATTGCGAGGATGACCAGAAATCTAAACAGACACCTCTCAGTGGCCGACTGACAAGTGGGCCTCCAGAAAGTGTGTGCAAGCAAGAGACAGAAACACTCTTTCTCTATAGTAAAATTTTCTCAAGCAAATAAATAAAATAGACCTATACCTAAGCGTAAAAACAAAAATATATATAAGGTCCTTTTTATTTAGCAGACTTTTAAAAATGCTGTTTTCCATATTCTTTTTTTATTATGTTAATTAAAATCTTGTATTTGCCACAGTCTTTTTAATACATGGAATTAATATACCAGATACGAATCAATAATACGGCAGTTTAAATTTCGTTCGCCATTTTTAACAAACATATAGATTCCCAAATCTTATTTAATCATATCCAAAATGTAGATACAATTACAGTAACAGACATTAATCCCTCAGACAGTGGCGACGAGGAACTAAAATCGACGAAATGCGATTGGTCGCTTTCATGGCCGACGAATACAGACGACTAGTCTGTAAATGTTGCTATATTCGTCGAAATTTAGACGATATGCAGCCAAATGACTACTGTGATTTGTATGAAAAAATCGGTTATGCTGTGCATACAGATCGATTTCTGAGGTTGTTTACAAAGGAACCAGTAGAATAGTTGGTTTTATCAATGACTCTAACATTCTACTTTTTCTTGAATGCAATTCAGATAAAGAATTTTTTGCGACATATAAAGTTCAAGGCTTTTGATATCGCTTGAGAAGTAAAAGACTTGCTAGTTAAAAGA
This sequence comes from Araneus ventricosus, assembly GCA_013235015.1. NCBI lineage: Eukaryota > Metazoa > Arthropoda > Arachnida > Araneae > Araneidae > Araneus > Araneus ventricosus. The sequence continues at coordinate 14,655 of BGPR01019843.1, forward strand.
AGTTGCAAGAAATAAAAATTCATAATAATTATAATTAAAAACAATTCTAATTTTTTGTCCTTAACTTAAGATATCAATATCAAAAATAATTTCATTAGTTAAATCTCGGTGCCACTTTATTAAATAAATTATTTCTTATATAAATATTAAAATTTTTATTGTCTTTTGACATCTTTTTTCATTCTTTTCGTTTGAAAAAAACGAGGCTTTACTGAATACGCCTTGTTAGTGTTATACAGGAGAGAATGTGAATCTTAACTATTCACGGGCGCCATTCAAGATTTCGATTCTGCTGAATTGTAACGACGCTTGTTGGATATCTTGTCTGCGAGCTATTTTAAAAATTTTAATATAGAAAATACTGTTTTTAAATAACTGGTAAAAGTTTTAAAAACAGATTGCCAACATCCAAATCCTTACATATTTTACAACGTCCTTTAATGCTTAAACCATCTCTTGAAGACGAGAATGAACTAGAGATTGTTCCAGAAGTATTTACTAAATTATTTCGTGAGCAAATTTCCAGTCTTTCAGACAGCATCATAACGGCATTAACTCTAAAGAAATTGTGCTCTTTTCAATTGACGAAATTCCATGCATATTATTAGTGGCGCACCTGCAACTTTTCCACCCCCATTTAGAATCTACATAGGGCACATAAAACTCAAAATAAAAATAAAGTAAATTTCAGATAAGCACATATTATTACTAACGTAATTTGTCACTTGTCGCTCTCGATCTCTGCAGATAGGTTGCGAAATACGAATTAATTACAATAGTTAATTTTTTATCGAATTTAGCGATTTTCCTTAATAACTTTGGAAAATTTTATACCATAAATATTATATTTACACCTTCTTAAATTTAAAAGGATTACCTCTTCTCTCATCTGTAGTTAATGCAGTTATAATTCTAAAGTACATATAACTAAGTGTTAACTTCAAGCTGCGCTGTGCAGATGCTGACATCAAATACGAGGCGCTGTCATCGATATCGCTATTAGATGATCAGCCACACAGAGAAAGAGTACCACAAGTCTCAAGGATCGCAGCGCCACTAAGTGTTACAACAATTGTGAGAGAACTTCAAACCATAACACGAGTTGACATCAAATAAGAGATACCGATATCGCTATTTGAAGTTCAGGGCACTGTCCTTTTCGCTCTTGGCAATTACGTGCGGTATGAAAGACGGCATTATGGTTATAGTAAACAAGTAATTTTTGGGGCCTAATTCCCGGTAATGGTACATTTGTGATTCTGGATACTTTAAGTTCTGGGAATTGAATAGTCTGCTGCTATTGTTGGAGCCAAAGGATGTGTGGATGGGATCCATCTGGTTGTTGTGGGATTGTTGCTGGAGCTCTGCAAGAACTGGTGCCTGTAAAGAGTAGCTACTGCTGTTGAGAGAACTCATATCTCTGGATGTGATAATTTTTCTTTACTTGTTCTGAAAGGGAAGTGACCTGCCGTTTGGAACTGCTCTTCAGGGTTTAGAAATGCTTTGGGAAGAATGGGGCGGGGGGCAAGGGTCTAAAATAGTTAGCAAGGATAGCTATTCCATTTTTTTTTTTTATTATTAATGAGTTACAATTATAAAAGAATCTTCCGGGGTCTTTTGCTTTTCGGATCGGGGGAATAATTTTCAAGTTGCTGAATGGCTTCATTATCAATGTTATCAAGATTATGATAGAATTTCGCTGAGATTTTTTTGATAAATTCCTTTAAAGAGATTAGCTTAATTGCATTTCTTATATCTTCATTTCGCATATACCATCCAGCCTTGCATATTAGACGGATTATATTATTTTCTAGAATTTCAAGCATTCTGATTTTTGAGTTGGCTGCGGCCCCCCAGATGGGGCATCTGTAAGTAATTATCGGACGTAAGATCGCAGTGTAGACAAGCAATTTATATTTCCTATTAATTTCCGAATCTCGTGCTATTAGAGGGAAACGTTTTCTTGGGGCTGCACGAAATTTAGTTTTTATTGTTGTAATATGATTTTTGCAGGTTAATTTTTCGTCTAGTATTACGCCTAGATATTTGGCTTGCTGAGACCAGGTGATCGTTTGGTTTTTATTTTTAACTATTGATTTGTGTTTTCTTCTATCCTTGGCGAAATACACTGCTTCTGTTTTGTTAACGTTAAAGGCAATTTTCCATCTGAGAAACCAGTCGTCCAGTTTCGCTAGACGTTGGTTTAGAGCGGCTGCCGTATATTTATGGTTTTTATTTTTAGCTAGAATGGCAGTATCGTCTGCGTACATACCTGATAATGTTTTATGTGTTTTTGGAATGTCGTTAACATAAGGAGAGTAGAAGACCGGCGAGATTTTCCCTCCTTGTGGAATGCCTGATCTCATAATTTTGGCTTCGGAAATGCTGTTGCCAATTTTAACAGCGAATTTTCTCTCTTCGAGGTAAGATTTTAGAAGCTGCAGTAAATGGGGTGGGGTTTTGTGTCTGATAAGTTTATGGATTAGTCCTTGGATCCAGACTCTATCAAAGGCTTTCTGTACGTCAAGGAAGACCGCACCAGTGCATTCACCTTCTTCAAAGCCACTCGTAATATACTCGACTGCTCTAAGACGTTGATGCGTTGTAGTTAAGGATTTCCTAAAACCAAATTGTTCCGGGCAAAGGATTTTGTTTTCGGCAAGGTGCTCGTTTAATTTATCTAAAATGAGTGTGCTGAGTAGCGAGATTGGCCGATAGTTTTCTGGCTGAGTGGGGTCTTTTCCGGCTTTCAGAAATGGCGCAACTACTGCGGTCTTCCACGCTTTTGGAACGGAAGAACCCGAGTATGAGGAATCCGACACTAGTAACTCAGGTTCATCATCAGATGTAGAATTGACAGTTTCTAAAATTTCTTTGTCAAAAATCTCAACACAACCAGAATTAGAACAGTACAAGACAGCAAGTGAAGAGACTGAAGATGAAACTGAAATTGAATTACCATCAGGTTTTTATTGGCTTCGCAAGGCAGTACCGAGGAGAAACGAGAATCGTACAGACATTTATTATTGTATGTCTGGACAAAAAACACGACTTCGATCTATAAACGAAGTTAAAAAGTATTGTGAAGACCATGAATTAGAATATAATCCTAAACTTTTCAATTTTTCAGGAAACGTCTTTTACTAAGGACCAGTAAAGACCGGTAAAGAATTAGAAGCTCCATAAACAAGTTCTACGTCGACCTGACTAGACATCGAAGTTAAAATTCCGAGATTTTTTCAGGAGGCCATATTGTTAAAGGATGCCGAACATTGGAAAGCAGCCATGGATGCAGAAATGCATAATATGAAAACCAGAAAAGTTTGGAATCTCGTCCCGGCACCACCCAAAGAAGTCAAAGTTGTAGGATGCCGTTGGGTATATAATCTTAAAAAGAATAATGAAGGTAAGGCTGTCCATTACAAGGCACGTTTAGTCGCGCAAGGCTTCTCACAACGTGAAGGTGAAAATTACGAGGGAACTTTTTCCCTGGTCATCAATTTTTCTCTAATACGATTATTTTTTGCCATTTTTGTGAACCTATTACAATGGTTACACTGGCAAGTAGATGTAAATTTTGCCTATCTGTATGCTAATTTAGACGAAACGGTGTATATGCGACAACCACCAGGCTGTACGAGCAAAAAATATCCAGATTACGTTTGCAAATTAGACCGAGCGCTCTACGGACTTAAGCAATCCGGAAGACAATGGTTTACTGAAATTTCCAGCGTACTAGAAAAATTGGATTTTACAAAGTTGAAGTGGGCAAACGGAGTGTTTTTAAAAAACAAAGTTATACTTTTGCTATATGTAGAAGATATTGTTATTCTAGGAAACACAAATGAAGAAATACAAGTGACGGTAAAATTGCTTGCAAATCATTTTGATTTAAAGATAATAGTAAAAACGAGGACTCCTCTAGGAATTCACAGTTTATAGAAGAAAATAATAAAGTTTATTTATCTCAGGAGCATTACATAACCGAAGTTTATAATCGGTATAAGAAATTTTTACCACCAATTACGTCACTTCCTATTTCGAAAGGCAGTGTTTACTCCAAGTTACAATGTTCCACGACTGATGAAGAAACTAAAGAAATGGAGCGTTATCCATATAGGAGTGTAATAGGATGCTTAGCTTTCATTGCATCAAGAACTAGACCCGATATTAATTACGCTATTAATCTTTTTTTAGAGTTTCAGTCGAATCCAGGAGTCGTCCATTAGAGCGGTTGGATGAAACTATTGGAATATCTGCAAGCTACAAAAACTACAAACTAGACATCGGAAACATTGCCGAAATTTCCCTAACTGCATACTCGGATACCGAGTTTGCATCTTGCACAGATGATAGAATTTCAGTAGGCGGACACGTAGTTTTCTGTGGAAATGCACCAGTTTCATGGAGAACCGCCAAGCAAAAATCGGTGACTCTTTCATCTATGGAAGCTGGATTCTTAAGTATTTGTGAAACGGCGAAGGAGCTGATGTGGTTAAAGAATGTTCTTGAAGAATTCCGATCCACCAATGTGTTATTAGGTGACATTTCTTGTAAGTTACTCAGTGACAATATGGCTGCAATTCAATTTTCTAAATCATCGATTGAAAATAATCGCACTAAGCACATAGATGTAAAATTTCATTTTGTCAGGAATCTGTTAAACTTAAAAGTGTTTAAATTATTGTATGTTAATACGAAGATGAATATTGCAGACATATTTACCAAAGCCCAGACAAAATTTCAGCTTAATAAATTTAATGAGAAGTTATTCAAAAATTAGATTTGTATAATATTAGAAGTAATCTTTAAGAGTTAATGTTAAGTTGCATATAATTAAGTTCTAGTATAAATATATGCACCATATAAGAATGTATTTTAAAGAAATTATTAGATGCATAGTATCCTGATTAGATTAATCCTGTTTTCTGAATTTGTTAGGGTAACATTTTTATTTCATGCCCTTGTCATCTGGCTAATTTTTGAAATTCTTAATCTTGATAATATAATGTGTAAATAAAACTTATTTGGACATTGTAAAAATCAGCATTTGTTAGATGTTAAAGTATTGTATATGTGACAAATTGTTATTTAAGTATGAAATTTTCAATGTATCAAAATAATAAAATTATAGAAACAACTAAATTTTTATAAATGTTAAATTGTATGTGTGCGGCGATAAAACTGATAAATTTATTTTAGTTTTGGTCAATTTATAAACACATTTTTAGAATTAGATTTATTTTAGGGATATAGCTGAAATACTGCCAAAGGGGGGCATTTGTTGAGAATAAATTAAATCTCTCCTCTTTTTATCGGCAGCATCAGCAAGACTATTATTTTCGAATCTTGTTGGCTCTAGTTGATCAGAATTGCGATCGACGCTAACTGGAATGATATGCCGATTCGAATCACTGATTGATTACAATCGGCATGTCAATGAAGATGTAAATTTCTTAATCGCCACACATATATAAAGGTGCGATGCTAATTTTTTTGCGCGGTTACTGGCTCGCTGTTACTCGCTGTGTTTTCTCCTGCTGGCCCTCTGGCTTTTACTTTCTCCTTCTGGAGAAGACGTCGAGATGTGTGTGTCACGACCTGTTATGATATGCGTTAAGTATTGTTTTTATTATTTTCTATCTTGTTTTATGGCTACGAGTGGTATCCATGTTGTGCCGTAATAAATGTCAAGTTAAAATGTAAACTGTCTCCATCGTCACTTGTGTGGATCTCTATCTTCATGAAAAATTAAATTTATCAATTTAGATTAATTTTTCACAAGACCTTTAAATTTTCATACCAAATTTCCCATCAATTGTTTCATTCATTTCTTCTACTTTGTATTTTCAATTTATATAATCTTATTAAAAATATGGTGGACTAGCAATTATTTTTTCTGAATGCTACTATAATAAGTGGTGATATTCATTAAAATCAAAATTTAAATTAGTGCACTAACATTTAATTAAATCATGGAAATATTACAGTAGTGAATTATCATCAGTATTGAATTTTAAAACTCTTTCTATATTAAGAAGTGTATGAAAAAAATCTGTTACCAATTTTTATCATTACAATATTTTCTTATTTTTTAAAATTATTTTTTAAAACATTATTGTTGAATATGTTTACTACTGTAATATTAAATAATATAAGCGTAAGTATTTTTATTTTAATAAAGTAATTAATCAATACAATACAGTTAATCATGAAATTTATTTAGAAATCAACTGTAGTTTATTTATCTCTGTATTAAAGAAAGAAGAGAATGTGCTTGCGTCTGTATATACGTGTGCTTGCACTAAAAATCTTCGGTTCTTTTTCGTCTGGAAAAATACTTTATTGTATCAAACACTAATAATAATACAATCTTAGAACATTTTACTCCTGGTATTGTAATCTTCATATATTGATATTTCACCGAGATCAAATAATCAAGGGGGAAAACGATAAGGCTCCAATTTTTTTAATTTTTTTAGGAAAAGAAAACATAGTTTAAAGTCTTTGACAAGTAGTTAATAATATTACACAATATATGCATATTTTTTTTATTTTAATTAAATATTGACAAATAAAACAAATCATCACGAATTCAAAATTTATTTAAATAACAAGTGTGGCTTATTTATATTTGTATTAATAAATGGAATGTGTGTGTTCAGGGCAGACAGCTGAAGCTAGAGTTGCGAAATCAGGAGCCAGCATACTTTGGAGGGAGGGTGTACTTCGATTCCATTTTCTTAAATTTTAATTAGAATATCAATTAACTGAAAATTAAGCGTATTTGGCGTTTTTCCTTTACACATTCGGAAAATATTATACCACAAAAATTAATTTCACACTTTTTAAATTTTTTCAAAATGATAATTCATTCTCCAAATCATTCTTCTCTCACTTAACAACAAAGTAATTTTCTAAATCAAGTTCTGAGGCCTATTCTGTCCTAATCTGCCCAGATTTCAAATTTAACGGCTAAAACTAGCGCAAGAAAATACAAACCTTCTAAAATTCCCTCGTTGGTGAGGAACGAAATTATCCATAACGATCTAAGTACTGAAAGTATAGAAGACCACATCAAGAAAATTCTTTATCGAAATTGAAGATCACAAAAATCCTCTTATCAATAGCAAAATCGTATACGCTCACAATAATGGCAAATATCTGTATCCGTATTCAACTGCGAAATGGTCTCTCCTACTAAAGAATCCATAACTTCTAGACTCTAAAACTGATCCACATTTAGTGATTCTTCAAACTTAAAAACAGAATTCTTTCAAACCCATAAAATCTGATCGCCTTGTCCCATGTTTTGTCCATTTCATAACTTAGAAGCACTGAGACTGAATAGAAGAGCATGTTGTGCTGGCACTCAAGGAAAGCTCTAATATTAGATTAACTTTAATTTATTTAACAGATAGATACTTCACGGTATTTGTCAAGAGCAATGATTACTCTTCCAAAAAAACGCAATGTAGGATTAACTAGATTAGCATTTACGAAGACAGAATTCTCAAATATTGGGTGTTGTTAAGAAACTGTAATGACGAGTTGGACATTTTGAAAAGAGACGGCCTTCAAAACACCAAGTAGTATTTTAACGAGCAGAAGAAAAAGACGGAACTTTCCCAAGCGATCGAAAACGTCGAAAAAGAACTGGCAAAGTTTGGAAAATGCACACTGGATGGTTGTGAGACACACAGCAATGGAGTTGTCTCAACAGATGTGGAAATACTTGTGACTAAACCTGCACAAGTAACAAGCAGTAAAATCGATGACCGTTTTTAAGTTAATGTCGGAGAATATCGGCAAAATTGTCGAAATGAAGTGAACACTCGCCTGTTAAAATCGATAATAAATAACGGCAGTTAATAGAAATTGAAAGTCAGGAGAATCCTCAAAATCCCGTCGTTAACGAGGTCAAAAAGCAAATCCCTGCAATTAATTTTAAAATGGACAATGAATATAATATTATTCTGCTGAAAATTTGTAAAAATTACCCAAAAACTGAGAATATGTTTTATAGAGTTTTTTTTATCAAGATTACGGCTCAGGATAATGGGTTATTTAAACAGTAAAGAGAAAGAAAACGTCTTATTAGAACCCCGAAGGATAAGCCTGTAAAAATCATAACTAAATATCTTCCAGTAGACCATAGCAAAGAATAATTAGCAAACGAGCTTGAAAGGATAAACTTTTAAGTAGTTCGAATGAACCAACATAGAATCTTCAAGTTAAAGACTTTTTGCCTAATCTCTTTAGTTGAGATAGCCAAAACGGAAAAGTTTAAGGAAATTTGCAAAATTAAGAACTTTTTGTTACACATTTTTCATTAATTTAAATCATTATTGTTAATAGTTTTGAAACACATTTTAAACTTCCACCCTCATCTCCAGGAATTTTGAATGATAGGAATTTTGTTGCGGCCATCGATTTCTTCTGAACGTACTAGTCATAATTTTCTAATAATACATCTAATTAAATGTATAAATAAAATGCAGGAAATAAAATTCCATCAAACCCTATCAAAGGTCCAGCATGGCATCATTTGGGCTGGTGTCGTTAGTAAGAGTCGGAGAAGTGACTAGTTCCAATTTCTAAAAATGAGGGCGCTGCGATTATTTATTGTTTTCTAGTCTGAAGAAACCTTGGTATCTTTTCTTGGTTTAACTTTTTAAGAGAAATTCGGAAAAGAGTGTGATTTCGAAAAATGTCCAGATGCTTTTAATCAGATATTGCATAAAAGCATACATTTCACTTAAACTCACGATATTTGTAAAAGTCTTTGACCTACCTACCGCAGTACGCCGTACTTCCGGGCAATTAAGTTAATGAATTGAATGGTTGCTAGGCGAGTGTCCATGACACTGCCTGATAGGTAATCTGGGTTGAAATTTGTCATTTAGCAACCATATTTACAATTTTATATAACAATATTTCTTATATTAAAAGAGGTAAATTGTCTGTTTAATATATTAGTTGTTCTCTAATTGTACTAAAATTTTAGATTCTCATTTAATCTTATCTTAATTTTACTGATCAAAAACTATTATCTTCAAATTATTATGGACTCTAAGGCAATATAAATACACTAGTATTGCATTCGATAAAATATAATAATTGCCAAATATGCCAAGCAACTGTTTAGATTACTTCTATTCACAAGTCATATTACTCAGCAGTACATCTATCAAAACACAGGACTGTTAAAGATTTATTCAAAAATCACATAAATGTTAAAAGAAAAATAATTGTTTAAGTATGTATATGTAATTTTGTTTTTTGGCAACAGCTCTCCCTCTATTGTTTTGTTTACTCTTCTACCGTTACCAGTCAAACCATGTTTTTCATTTATTAAAAATATTTTTTTCAGTTTAAACCAAATACAATAACAATTTATAAACAAATTTATAACAATGATTTTATAACAATTAATAAATAATACCAAAACCAATAACAAATTCCATAGAAAATCACTGCATTGCGAAAGCATCTCCTCAAAACACAAATGTTAGGATTCTGAGTAAAAATAAATGAATGGACAGCAAAATTTAAATGCCATTCTGAATTTTCACTATTTTCCAACATAAAAACAAAGTTCTGCAAATTTTTAGATGGAGAGACAATAACTTTTTTTTTACTATTTCAAAATTGAATTTGTGAAATATGAATAATTTCATTAATGAATTACATCATACATAGATTTATCCTTTGTAAACAGTCATTTGAACAGTTTTGAACTTTATTTTCTGTAATTGCTGTGGAAAATTGTTTAATTTAACTATCTTCATTCATAAAAACAAAATTTTAATTCTCTCATTCCTGGCATAATTTATTGAAGAAGGTTCACCACCGACGAAATGTGGGATTTAAATCGTCATTATTTTTTTTTCAAGCCATCAGGTAGAGAGAGCAGCTGCAACAATGACTGAGTGCCATAAAAAACAAGCAAATTTCTAGTAGTCTCCATTTATACAAAACATTTACACACTTTTTTTCATTAAAGATACGATAGCAATGTTATGCATAAATATCAATAACAAAATATTTACGTAAGAGGGTTTCTAATCAATAACTTATAATTAGAATTCCAAAAACACATTAATAATTAACTTTCTTAAGTCAAATTGTGCCAATTAAAAAAGATCAAAATATTCTGATATGCTTTATAAAATAGAATTAGCTAATACATGTTTATTAAAAATGCTTGCTAAACGTAAGCTTATTAAAAAAAAACTCCCTTTAATTTCTTTACACAAATGATCATCAATAATTTAAATCGCTTCTGGAATATCTATATGTTTAAAATACATACAAATTAAAATAAGAAGAATATCTTTAAAATGGAATTGGAATTTCCATATAGATGATATACTAAGATACCGAATTATTTCTAAATTTCTAGAAACGGTATGCAACAAATAAATAAATGTAATATTAACCAGACACAGTAATTTTAAATAGAGTTCATTTTATTCCATTTCACAGCAGGGATTTGTAAAAAAGCTTTACATTGGATATAAGTACATATGGCACTGAATACAGGTTTCAATATTACTTCAACTTTGAGCACAAAAAACACAAACTATTTTTTCATACAATAAAAATCCCTCTAAAAACTGACTCCTAAAAATTAAAACAAACTAAAATTGCTATAAAATCTCAGTCTGATCTGAATTTTACTGATGGAAAATTGTAAATTATTTCAACAGTTCGCAATAAGTAGCAATGATAATAATAAAATGTGTTTTTTTTTTTTTTTTTGACAGAAATAGCCAGGGTTCAATTGATATTTATTAAGATTTTATTTTTTTTTTACCATGTCATATTATTTAGCAATAAATATAGAAAGTGCAAACATTTTTAAGGGTTAATGCATGTGTATCAGATTATTCCATGCTATAAGTATTTTAAAATGCATCAGTAATTGCACAGAACTGAATCCGAAGTTCAATATTTTATATTCAAAAAAACGAAAATAAATCTTTAAAATATTAGAAATTTTTAATTCATTTAAATCACCTTCGACAACTTCTTAATAATGTAATCAATATATGTTGAGCAATATAACATTTGAGCCTCAAGAAATCAATTTTATCCGTCCACACTAATTTAGCGTCAATGATGTCGATTTGCAATCGAAATTGGCGATACTCTAAATGATTAGTTCCCTATTTCAAGGGGCGCTGCGATCGTTTCTTTATTTCCACTGTGCAACCTCTGATGTTCCTTCTCAGTGTACATAGAAATTCTCCGAAAGAATTACGATGAAAATGGTAAAGCAGGGGAATTGAAGAAACATATATCTTCAGGGTTGCCAGATCATAAAAGCAAAATAAGGCCAGACCGTCTTTAAAATAAGGCCAAATTTGATTCCAGCGCTCGTTGTTTCCTTATTTGTTATAAAAAAAGACTATTCTTCATGAAAGGAAATCCCACTAGATTGACACATATATAAAACTCTATTATTAAACCAAAATTTAAGTGATTAAAAAAAAAGCATCTGCATACACACACGACTTTGCAAAAAAAAAAAAAAGTTTTGTCCTTAGTTATATTAAAATATTTTACGCTTCTGTGTGGAACCTTTCGTAAAAGAATTCGACCGTGAAAAGAAATGAGAAAAAACACCGAGAAAGTGATTTTTATATGCTGTTCAGAACATAGCGTTCGCTAGAAGCATTCTGACTATTACAGCCTAAAGAAAGGGGTCAGAAACCTTTCTAATAGAGGAACTACATTGGCAGCTTTATTGAAGGTCGTTTGAAAAGTGTCATATTAAACGTTTATTAATAAATAGTTAAAATATATATTAAGAATCGTTCTAAAAGTCATAATCAAAAATAAGGCCAAACGAAAATTCCCAAGGCCAAGGGCATTGGTGAAAGGCGAAATTTCCAGAATTTGACCTTAAAAAGGCCAATATGGCCCCTGTATCTGTTCAACACTTCGCCAGACACCATGATTCCGCCCTATTGTAAGAAGTCCATATTTGACTTTAGTAAATATTAACTTGTGGTGGTTTCAGTTCCTTGGAGCAGGCCCCAACATCTGAAAATGCAATACATTAGGGCTTAAGTGGAAATGAAAACTAGACCTGATAATCAAAATGCATAAACCGGTATGAGGAAGATAAAATTTAGGAATAAATTATAAATCAATAAAAAGTTACAAACTACATAAATACAAAAATATTTAATAATAATATTTTTAAAAGAATATAATAGGATATTAGAAAGTTGTGAAAAATTTTCCAAGGCAGAAAAAGGTTAAGGAAAGGAATGCGCAACAGTGCGAGGGTGGGGGGGAGGACTCTGAGTGAGATAGTCATTCTTGGTCTCTTATGACTCTGTTTATCATTATGATCATAAACAGGAATTTGGGTTATTTCGGGGTTATTGATATCCGGCAGTTTTCCATAGAAAATTTTAGCATGTTTTTGAATGAACTGCTGAAGGGAGGGGACATTTCATACATTTCGTATATCAATATTTCGATGGTAACATCTGGCGTTTGCAATCATTCTTAGGGCTTTGTTCTCAAGCACCTGAATGCTTCGGAAGTTACTTCTGGCAGTGCAGGCCCAAATAGGACTCGCGTAAATGAGAATTGGTCTGAGATACGCTAAATAGATCAGTACCTTGTTGTTGAGATTTAGACCAGAGTTCCTACAGATTAAAGAGTATTGGGAGCGGAATGCTTTGTTATATTTTTCCTTGATCAGGCTAGTATGGGCTCGGAAGTTCAGTTGCTTATCCAGAACAAACCCCAAATATTTCACTTCTTTTTTCCATTCGATTGGGGTGCAATAGACCTTCACTTTTGGCCAATCGTCATTCTTTTTATTAAAGAGAATTGCCTCTGTCTTGTCAACATTTAGTTTAATTTTCCATCTCACAAGCCAAGCTTCTAAATTTTTAAGGTAGTTTTGAAGGGGTACAATAGCTTTATCAGGGGTTTTACCTTGCGAGAGTATGGCCGTATCATTGACGTAAAGGCTGATCATAATATTTCTGACCTGTGGGATGCCATTCATGTACAAAACAAAAATTATAGGAGCCAGAATTCCCCCTTAGGGTACGCCAGCCTGAAGTTTTCTTGGTGTAGAGTCTGAATTTTTAACAAGAACAGTGAAGTGCCTATTCGTAAGATATGATTGTATTATCTCAATAATGTATTGAGGAAATTTGTAAGCAATTAATTTGTGAATCAGACCCTCGATCCACACTTTATCGAAGGCTTTTGCAATATCTAAGAATATGGCAGCAGTTGCCAGATTGGAATTCTTCCCTTCATTAATATGCTCTACAACTCTAAGGAGCTGATGGGTCGTGGAAAGTTGTGGGGTAAACCCAAATTGCTGAGGAATGGGAAGCCTGAGTTTTGTGGCATGTGTTAAATATCTATTTCGGATTAATTTATCTCCGAGCTTACTGAGAGTTGGCAACAATATTGGTCGGCAACTAACAGGGTGAGTCGGATCCTTTCCCGGCTTCAAAATTGGCAGAACTCTAGCGATTTTCCAGCTGTTAGGAAAGTGTCTGAATTTGAGCATGTGATTAAAAATTTCAGTCAGTTTTAGGATAATTTCCAGTGGCAAATTTTTTAGCATCTTATTTGTAATGGAGTCAATTCCAGGAGCTTTGTTGACTTTAATGTGCTTCATAAAGCAAATAATCTCAGAAGGTTGTACCTTTTTGAACTTTGAAGTGCGGATTTCATTTTTAAACTCTCTAATGAATTTTTCAACTATTCTCTCGGTAATTGGATCACCAAAATCATTGAGGGTGAATCGACTCTCTAGATGATCAGAAATAATTTCCGCTTTTTCCAGGTCCGTATGCGAAGGTAGATTGGTGCCAGGGTTTTTTAATTGAGGAATTTCAGATCTTTTAGATTTCAGCCTCTTAGTACGACGCCAGAGGGTACCATCAAATATGTTTAACTGCTCGTTTTGGCTAATGTACATACTTTGATTGAAT
>BGPR01019844.1:9213-28636 GCA_013235015.1 Araneus ventricosus
TTCTTTTATCAATATTTTCGTTGTTTCTTTGTAGAAACAAAGAAAATGTTTAAATGGAATAAAATAAATTATTCCGTGTTGAATTTTAATCAAAGCTGCATGTTTCAACTGCTAAAAGCATTAAGTTGGTGGAAATTTATATCAGATGATATTTCCTGAACAATCATTCTTTTCAGGGAAATACATTTCTTACAAATTGTTTTTATGGTTCTTCAAAAAACAATACTTGTAGAAGAAAATACATTAATGCTGACTGAATGAAGAAATGACTGATGATCATAATAGAAATAAACAGATTATAAGAGAATAAAATATATGGCAGATTAAAATTGCTTAAAATAAGGAAAGAAGTTGTGAATTGCTTAGAAACGATGATTATAAAATTGCAATGTTTCGGTGGTTGTAATAGAAACAAATGGTTGCAAAAGTCCAGGGAAACAAGTATAAGATAAACAAATAAAGTCAACCAAACAGAAGATTCGGAGATATGAAAGAAAATTCCAGAACGATAGGTAGCGATAATTCTAAGTAGAATATCATCATTTTTTTCCTAGGTTGTATGATTAGTTTTCAAAAATGCTGCTCAAATATGAAACTTTGGATCATCGATTGCATTATAATGTTCAATTGAACTTAGATAATCTGCAACTGAATATTTTATTGGATTAAAGTGCCCTGTTCCTCTAGAAATGATAACCTAACGGCTGTTAATATATTTTACGATCTATCGTTACTTGCATTTAGCATCTTTAGCAATGCCGTCTACTACATTATAAGGCTCGAGTTTGTAGGATAAATATGATATTAGTCGGGTAATTAATGCTTAATTAAAGCATAGGATTTTTCGACATTTGAAAGTTTGTAAACACTGGTAGGGAATCTATAGCTGTAAATAGATTATTAAATTTATCATTTATGTTTTTAAAATCAGATTTGCATTGCTCTTTCAGAAAATCTTATACGACACCACTTTATCCTAAAACATCTTTCAATATATTTAAGGTGAAACTATGTATTATTTTACAGTCGTAGTTATATTTAGTTTATTATCAAAGAAACTCAAACGGATTTATTCCTATTTCCTTTTATAAATAAAATGAGAACTATTGTAGAATGTATATAGTTTATAGTTAAAAGGCATGAAGTACATTGGAAGAATGATTGTTAAGCTGTTCATCACAATAATCTCTCAAGTTGGAAATTAACCTTATAACAAAGAATTTTCAAATTACATAAAAAAAATTCTTCTTCGCACAGAATATTGAATCTAGATACATGAGAAAAAGTTACTGAAAATATATAAACAATAAAAGCAAGCGTCACCCTATTGCCCGACATTGGAGGTAGAGATACTCAGTACATATTTTTTTCCAACCTGCGATGGGGCATAAAATAAAGGCTAGTGTGACTAACAAGATGATTTTATTATCAGGAGTAAATTACCATTAAGGTTGCTTTTCGACACAAAAGCTTTGAAGAGTGAGATGTTAAGGGTCCTCCAGCTCAGTTCTAACTAATGTGTTGGATTCTATAGTGACATAAGTTATTGTTGGGAATCTTCGCAGAACAGCTCCACCTATGGCTCGACTGGTTACTCTGCAGCGCCATCGGAGGTTGAAAAAGAAAAGGCACCTCGTATTATCGTGAATCTGCATTTATAAAATAAAATAATTTTCATACGCATTGCATTATATCAATGGAATATTACAGAATGAAATATACTAAATGAAATGTAATAACTAATTAATGAACGAAATGTTTATCTATGAGTTTAGATTCAGAAAAATCCTATTGGAGGATACTACACAAAAATAAAAAAAGCCATTGTACACCGCATAGTTATCTGATGTGAAGAATCACGAGTGCTCTCAAAATAAACTTTTCAATGTAATGAATAAAATTAAAATAGAGCCAATATATTTGCAGCCTCCAACCTCAAAAGCAATTAGAAAATATTCAAAAAAATTATTATTATATCGAAACTAATGAATCATAAATTTATTAAAAATATTTTTAGACATTTTTATTAGTATACTAAAAAATTATTTTTTTAAATTAAGAATTTTTTTCTATTTTTCAGTCTTTCATTTATTATTATAAATATTATGGTTTCTTGATATCATTTTTCTCAAATTCAGTACCAGGTGGCGCCACGAGTATGGTATCAGAATTTAATTAAACCAATTGATTAACTAATAATTAAGTTCTCAAAATAGCTCTTTGTCATTGACAATGCAAAAGTGTACAAAATTTCAGCATATCAGGAAGCGAGTGAAAAACCGATTACAAAATTATAAATATGAAAAAAGTCAAGTTAAGAAAATTGTTTAATAATGTTAGAATAGCAATTGAACGGAAAAATTGGACAAATATATTAGTAAACTATTTCAAATAAGAATATTGGAGAAAATTGTCATTTGCTCGACAACCCATTTATTTATTATTTAGTATAAATGTATATCGTGGTTAGTAACGCGTGTATAATTTATTCTGAAATGTGAGCTATATAGAATAACTTTAAAGTGCTTATTCCAATATATTTTCTCTTTTTCACGCCGGCTTTCGTGCCATGTCTCTTAAGGTTCTTATTACATGAAACGAGAAAATGATAAAAAAAAATGAAAAGATGTCTCCAATTTTTACATAACGACTTAATGAATGAACGGTTCTAGGTGCACGGATGTGTTCTGTACCTATGCATCGTGCTTTCATACCAGGTGGGTATTTCTAGACAATTCTCATGATTTCATATTCGAGGTTTGAAGCCTAATTTGTAGGAAAATCTTTCCAAAGTGGAAGTGACATAATTTTTTTTGACAGATTTTAAATCATAATTTCGTCAGTATTAAGGACTGTAATGATGACTAGATATTTAAATTCATTTAAAAACATCATCTTTCTATAACTGAAAACCAGCCTCGTGGAAAGGGAAATTGGCTCCCGGGTCATAATATTTTTCGCCCCAGCCCCCTTCTTCATCAGTGACTAATCTTTTGGAAACCACGTCCGGGTCATGATATCTTTCGATCCCTTATCGTATTTGACTTTAAAAAGTGGCATACAAGCAATAACGTTTTGTCACCATGGCCGGTGGCATAGCAACAGTAAGTGGCAGCCAGAAAGAAGGATTTCTTTTTATCCCACTCGTTGTCAGTGGTTTAACAAGCGTAAATGGCACCACCATTTTTCTGCCACTATCATATTTTTTTCTTCAAAATGGCATAAGCACAGTATTATTTTGACTCCATGGCGCCCCCCAAAAGTAGAGCCCGGGGCTTTTATACTCCCCTTGCCCCTCGGTCGCACACACACACACCTTTAACTTCAATATCGAATTAATTGCGCATAGAAGATAGATGAAAGACAATAAAAATTCTAATAATAATGCGAAATAGTTATAAGACACTGTCTACAAAAAATTGCATTCAACATATCAAGAGCAAAAGCTATTATTTTATTTGATACGTATGTCATGTATAAGTATAAATATCTTATTTATTGTTGAAATTAGCTAAACTAATTATACCATTTAAAATGATTTTCTACATTCATTAAAACAAAACAAAATTGAGAGAAATTTTGTAATAATATCTTATAAATAATGGAATTATAACTCCCAAACATCTTATTATCTTTCAACTGAGCATGAATATTTTGAGTTACACTACTCAATAATTAAACGCTCGAAAATCATATCTCCATAGAATCTTCCATTTTGTACATGCACATTATATTGGTTTGCTTTTTGAAGTGGATAAATCTACAATTTCTCGACCAGTAATTACAGAATTGTGCAAAAGACCTGAAAACCCCATATCGACGTGCATTTTAAAAATGAAAACCATTCCTTTCTTCGAATATCTTAATTGTTATTATTGTTCGGAACTTTCAAAAAGAATAAAAATTTCCCTTCCAATTTTTGTTATGTAAATTTGCACTTTATCAACAAACGGAATCGAATCTAATACCACAGGCTTCATTAGCAGATCTAATTATCTTTTCCATCGGATATATCGATTGTAACGTTTAGTTTTCCAGTTTTTCTACAAGAATTCCGGCAACAGCATATAATTACCAAAAAGGGCGGGCTTTGAGTAAACTTCCACATCGAATTCTTCAGAGAAATCAATGATTCCCACAAATCAGCGTGTCTTAACAGCCTTTTGTCTGCCTCAACAAGGACCTGAAATAACGTTTTATTTTTTCAAAAGAACCCTGTAAAGATTTTTCTAAGACAAAGTAGAATTTCATTTATCTTAAGAATAAGTATACCACTTTGGACAGTTAAAGAATGAGGAACATTAATTCTTGATGTTTTGGAGCTCCCTCGCCACCAGCATTTGCTTTTCCTCCCCGCCCATGTTTTATTATATTTATCGAAACGCCGGGTTTCTTTTTTTAAAAACTAAACAAAACTGCCGGCTTGTGCAATCCGAAAGTACGATAAAGCGTTTCCCTTCTGCTGCTATTTTTTTCGAAGCCTTTATTGTAAGAATCTAGATACTTTCCGAAACTAAACTTCAAACATAACTTATTACATTCTTGTTCGAAAACGAAGAAAATGATTTCTTTTTAGTATTCTGAAGTAAAACATTTTTGCAAATGCATCAATGTCACACATAATTAAACAGTATTATATTATGAGCCCTAATTTGATTATATCTTTCTGGAACAAATGTAAAATATGTTATAATAACCTCTATGTGTATGTATAGCTTAAATTGTCTTTGACAAAGAATATTGCTGGATATGTTGTTAACAGAGTATTTTGAAAAGCGTGATAGTATTTCTTCTTCTTTTTTTACGAAAATATTCCGATTAAAAAGCACTTGTTCACTGCCGATACAAAAGGTGATTATTTAAAATTCAATTTATTATTTTAACCATCTTCACGTTAAGAACAACCGAGATCATTACAGAGCCATCGACGTGTAATAATTTTATTATCACGTAGCAAGCAGCAGATGTCTCTGAAATGGACGATATGCATCTTATTTTAAATAGATTCTGATGCAATTCTAAATTTCGTTGGAGTTGTCAGGTACAACTAGTAATTTAAAAATTTAAAAATTGTTTAAAATTGCATTAACAGTATCAAGTGTGAAAAACAAATTTAATTTATTTATCCCAAATTTCTCGTGAACGAATTCAGCTTTTAGTACTCACATTTGCATTGAAGTGGCTTAGTGATTTTCGTGGTTAAATATCCATTATCATTAAATGGAAATTATCCAAATTTGAATTAAATTACAAAGAAACTTATAATATTAATAAGCCTCTAAATATGTATTTAACTAATTGTCCAAACGACATATACGACTCATAATTGTTGATCTCATTTTTGAATACATTTTTTTTTCCGAAATCAAGCATTATTGTGTCCTCTTTTCTCAACACGAGCAGGTGTTTCTAACAGCACCGGGTGCGCAGAATACATATTGCATTTAAAGCACCTGCGTGCGATGACGATGTTGCATAAATACACATATACGCTACCGTAAACAGAGCACGTGTCTTAGTTCAGTGAATTCACTGAGATAGCGCTGATTGATTATGATAAGTACTCAACATCTTGCAAAGTAAATTTCATGATATGACACTGGCATTGCGCACCATCAAAGTGATTCATGAACTCCAAGCACGGATTAATGCTTAGATTAATGAGATATCTGATATTTTCATGCCATGCTCAGCGGCAAGTGTATCATGAATCTTAAAGCGGTGTACAGGCCCTATTTATGAATGAAACTCACCACAAACGTCAGTTTTTCCTTTGGAGTGAATTCAGATAATATACAATTCGCGTGAGATGCCTTAAAACATAATAATCTGAATTAAAATAGAGTTCATTCAAGGTTACCTGCATGACATCACATCACAGCGTAAGACAACATTCAGTTAATCGTTAGTTCTTAGATTGGCTGTGTTTATTATATGGTTGCGACGTCAAGTAAAACTGACTTAATAAGAAGTGAATTCTAGCAATCGACTATTCAAGAATGAGCTTAAATTATCGGTTTTCTATTAATAATTTTCATTAATTAATCTATTTTCTTTCATAGTTTTTTTATCACAACAAATACTTTTTTAAGTTTATATAGGTGATCCTAACGTTTCAGACAGACAGTTGAAAATTGAATATAAAATCAATAAATCAGAGTAGGAAAATGCAATTTGCAATAAAATCATTTTCATGATGAAAAATGTTTTTTTTCGCTGATTAAATTAGAATAGTTTCTAATTTTGCCCATAGATGATACTGAATCTTAAAAACAGCATAGAAATTCAAGATGAGCGGTTATGGAGAATTTATTTCGCCACAAATACGGAACATTTTTCTCTCCCTCAATCATTTTATAAAATCTCTTATAAAATCAATTTCTTCGATTTAAGAAATGAAAAACAGCCATGTGGTGCCTAATGAACCGCTTAGTAGAAATTCTTTTCAGTTCATTTGATTGTTCATACATAGTAAAAGGGCTGGATTTGCGTAGGAATAGAGATCAGCCACTTCTGTTTCCAGTATGGTGTCATTCGTGCTATTTTGTGGTAGTTAAGAGTTGAAGCTCGCCACGCAATCCATCACGCAAATCGGATTGGGCAATGGGAGTCAGAAAGGGAGGAATTCAACACTTCTAAAAAATATTTAGATGAAGAAAGGAAGTTTGAAAGATGATTTGTCATCCACTCTACTTGGAGTAGATTCATCCAAGTACAATAGAATTCAAGCCTAATGAAAGTTTGGGGCTTGTTGTAATGTTACCGAAGGAATTTATTCTGATGGATATTGCTGCTTAGTTGGGTTTATTGACACAAGAGATTTTCTGTTACAAGAAGATCGAGAAATGATAGTCATGTTCTTAGAATTTTATTAGAGTAATAGAAAATTGGAGTAATCCCAGATAGCAATTTCAGTTTGCAGCAATCTTGCTCTGCAAATCTGCAACAAATTTGACATGACAAGAGTACAAGCTTGAAACAAGTTTGCAGCACGTTAAAAGTCACTATGCGACGAACTTGCAGCAAGCTTGTCGCATCAAACTCATTGCAAACTATAGCAAAAACAGAGTACGAATATAAACTCGGATTAGAACTCGCGACCTATCGCTCGCTAAACTGACGCTCTAAACCACTCGAACAGATAGACTCCGAGAGGAGAAGATAGATTGTGCTAATAGATCGCGCATACGATTTATTTTAAACTCTTTTCTTGATTTCATTAATTTTTTTAAATTTTGTGTTGAGAACATGATTTGAAATCAAAGAGAGAGCGATTTTCGCTAATAACTACGTTTTTCTAGTAGAATAAATTATGAAATTAGGGTTCAAAAGTGATTACTTTTAAAATGGGACAAAATGTAAGTTATTATTTTTCAACAAACATTGACTGTTTTTTAGGTTTAATTTTGTTTATAAACGTTAAAATTTCAACATTAAGAAAAAGGCGATATAGTTTTCTTTAAAGTGCGAATTCTATATTTAGTAAAAAGATGGAAAATGTTTCAAATATTTTTTATAAAAAGTTTTTTCACAAATTATCAATGATTTATTGAATTAATAAAAAGAAGGACGGTCTGGGAGATGCTATTAAAAATTGGATGTTTTTTAAAACAGAGACAAAGATTATCTCTTATTGTGCTATCATCTTTGCAGCAAACTTGTTTTGAAAACGTGCTGTGAATTTGTCATGACACCTTCACAGCAAACTTGCATTGCAAGGAGGGGTGGCGCTAGTTGTCTATTTTCGCTGTAATTTCGCCTTGTTATTTTGCAGCAGTTTCGCTACAACATCGACGCTTCAAATTTGCCATGACAAGATAATATCAAGTAAAAATCAAACTTGCTGCAAACGTACGTGCTATCTGGGATTGTTCTGGGAATCTATGCACAGCTGCTTTAAAATGGTAGTATCTTTAACTCGCAGTATATTTTATTGAAAAGTTCAGTTATTTAGAAGATTGTTGTATGTTAGGACGTCATCCAAAACAACTGCCGATGATAATTATTTTCCCCACCAACCCCACTGACGATAGTACAGCGATGTAAGTTTTGCGATGTGCAGCTAGAGATTGCGCGGGATGCGATGTAGTCAAGGCAAGTAATGATATAGAAAAGAAAAACTGCAATTATAACCTCGTAAGATTTACTTTGAGAATAACAGAAGAAAACTATTTAAAATCTCTGTCAGGATCATTATATTTCTCTTCCTGCTCAATGAATTCGCCTGGACCATTGCTACACGGATACAACCTTTTTGTCATTTGGAATGCATTGCCACCCGAATTTATTCTTCGACCAAGCTTCTAAAAAAACTGAACCCCGACCTGTACTTCGATGTCCTCTGCTAATTGTGGACCTCTACATTTGTCTTAGCGCCAGAATAGTCAGAGAACGCATTAGACCAAGAGTTTTAAGGGCTTTCCTCCTGACCAGGCGGTTTTCTTTCGATGATTCATTAGAAAAAATGTGTTTTTAGTATCTAAAGAAGACAACAAATGGTAGCACAAATCCTAATCGATGTTTTCTCCTTTAATGGATTTTTAACCCCATGAACATAGTTTTCATGAAGAAAATTAAATTTCTTATGCCGCTGAGAACTCGAGTCTTCTGGAACGTAAAAACTAATATATTTATTTTAGAAGTAGTGGAGTAGGTACTAATGATTAAACACATTTCCCAATTAGCACAAGATGCTCTTCAATATCCATACGATATCTTTATATGTTGTGCGGCATTCAAAATGTAGTAGCAACATCGTGGAGATATCGCAAAATACAGGGTGAACAAAAAGTCCGTAGAAACTTTAAAAATTCATAAAAATCGGAAAAATAATCGAAATTAAAAATGGTTTGGGGGAATTTTTTTAAGACAGGAAAAAAATAACTCAAAAAAGCAGTCGATAGATGGCGCTGATACGAGCGACTTCAGTCGGAACTTGAGCTCTTAATCCACAACCACAACAGGTGAACAAGGATGCTGAGTGTGAAGGATAAAGCTTTGTTGGTGAAGATGTTTTGCGTGAACCAGGAATCAGTGACCATTTGTCTGCTGCACTCTGCCGTTGCTGGAATTTTGACTTGCCTGCAATGTGTTATCCCCTGTGGTGGTCATGTGGGTGGAACATATACTGCTGTAATAAACGATTTGGAGGCATTCTGTTCGTTATTTGCGTATCTTTTCTTTGACTTCTATACGTCAGCGCCACCCATCGGCTGTTTTTAGAGTTATTTTTTTATTGTCTTAAAAAAATTCCCGTGACCTAGCGATCGATGCTAACCCTTTCAAACCATTTTTTATTTTGGTTATTTTTTTGGTTTTTACGAATTTTTAAAGTTTCTACAGACTTTTTTTTCACTCTGTATCTTATACTAATAGGGTTCTCTCACGATGTTATTAACACACAATGAGTTGAATTCCTCACGCCTGCATTGTTCTTTGGTCATAAAATAGCTTTGTTAGCCTATACTATCACTGACAGTTGTTAGCCGATGTGATTATAAATGCACTTACCTGCATTATAAATTATTGTTTCGTGTCTTTCGCTTAGTTTTTAAAGACTTCTAAGAGAAAAAAAGTCTTCAAATTCGAAACCAATTTTTTAAATCGATAAATTAAATACAATTAAAGTAGAAAAGACTACTTTTGGAATTTTTTGGGATACCTTTCTATTCATCAAATAAACTAAATCGACCATAGAAAACAGAGAAATATTTCAAGATATTTCTTGATAAAATGCAAAACTTTACACCATTATTAAATAAACGACACTAAATTCAAATAATTCATTAAATTTGTAAAAAATTCCTTTTATTCCCCATTTGAAAAAACTTTATGTATTGTCAACACAATTTAATTTCACATGTACGTTAATTATTTAATGGGCAAGGTCCTTAAATGTGTTCCGAAAAATATATTCAAAAACAAATGTTCAGAAGCTATAAAAAAACCTTTCACATCAGCAATTATAAGCGTTTATGATTACTGAATTCTTTGGAAGGTTTTTTCACAAAATTCTTTCTTTCGAAAAATCTTTTAAAAAAACAGTTACTCAAAATTTGCGATTTTTTATGTAAGAGAAAGATTTAAAAGTAACAAAGCCTTTGAAAGCTAAATTTAAAAGGAAAAACTACTGAATTTAAAGAACTAAATTCTTAAATAAAGTCCTGACATTTTAACAAAAAATACATTTCTTATAGGAATATATTGTTTAATTCAATTTGCCAGTCATATAATTTTTCTAATTTGTTCTGTAATTATTTAGAAACCTTTTAGTTAAGATTATATTAAATTGCACGATAAAACATAACGCCACCTCTTAACTTATTGCAATATCATTTTGAAACAGTTAATTCATTAATTATTAAAAATCTGGAACACAATGAAGAATAGACCGAACTCATACCGAATTACATCATATTTCACAGTGAAAAATAAGAAAATTTTAGTTTAGTAATTTCATAGTTCAATTGAAAGAAAACATTTTCACAGATTTCTAGTCAGCTTTGTATTACAGTATCTGATTATTTGATTAATTTGGAAAATAATATTATAGATTTCTTATGTTTAAGCAAAATTCGATAATCTTTGGGATAACTTTTCTTCCATATCGAGTATGCCATTCCTCATTTTACCTTAAATAGGACAGTTCTTCTTCTGATATTTTCCTTTAGCTAAATAATTAGATAAATTAAATAGCATTTGGCTTGCTGAACAACATTTTAATATTAAAACCATGGTATTAAGATTTCAGAGTTCTGCCGAATTTAATATATCGAATTTTAAAACATAATCGTCAATATCTTTCTCAAAGTAAGAAGGTATAAGAAAAAATTTAACTTAAGTGACAGCTTTATTTGAAAGCCAGAAAAGCTTTATCTATATATTTTTTTAAATCACCAAAGGACCCGCATCATTACAGCAAGAAACAAAAGCATTGAATAGTACTCTCAACAGAAAATATCATTCTTCAAGTTTCGAGGTTTAATGATCATCGTTAAAGTATTATTTGAAGTAAGAAAGGAGACATTTTGCTCAGTCTCTAAGAAATTTCAACATCAAGACAATGCGAAGACGTGAACTTTGATAGTTACTTTATAAAAAAAAGACTTTAATGAATTTGTTAAGAGAAAAAAAATCTTTTTTCATCGAAAATGTTGGATTCGAAAGAATTGAATTTTTGTATTGTCAGAGTTGTTATTTGTTTATTTAAAAGTATCAAATTTAACAATAAGTTCTTCGACAGAACGAATAAAATATTTAAAATTAGTTTTTTCAATAGTAAATAATTGGTTCAAAAGGAAGATTTTAGATAATTCTTTTGCATTTCTTATCTAGAAATATATAAGCAACATCTGCAATAACTTCAGAAAAAAATTGTTTACAAATTACAGTAAAGCACCGTTCATACGTCTTGCAAGGGACTGACGGAAAACGACGTATAAATTTTACTAAACAACTTCGAT
Source organism: Araneus ventricosus (assembly GCA_013235015.1). Taxonomy (NCBI): domain Eukaryota; kingdom Metazoa; phylum Arthropoda; class Arachnida; order Araneae; family Araneidae; genus Araneus; species Araneus ventricosus. The sequence continues at coordinate 20,676 of BGPR01019844.1, forward strand.
TATTACAAATTTAACGCTACTACTGGAAATTCATCTAATAGTACTAATTTCAAAGTTTTTAAAGATAGCACTAGTATATCATTATATAGTATTGAAAACAATAATGAAGTTTTAAAATTAAACATTTAACATGAAAGTGAAAATCGTACCTCTATTACATATCTGGAGAACTATTTTTGCATTTTGTAACGTTTTGCAGTTATGCTTAAAAGAACATTCACAGCTAAGTTAAATTTAACATAATTTATTGATAATTCTTCTGGAGTAAATATAGAGTTATAAACAAATATCAAATTTTTAGGTTAATAATAGTATAATAAAGTTAGCCCCAAGGCGGGGTGTCCATTTACTGGTAAGAGAATCAGCGAGGTTCGCTATATTGTCCAAATCGGACCTCCGTGGAATACGACCACCAGTTTGGCTGTCGGGATGTCATCTCCCCTTTAGTTATTAAGTCCCGACCTTATATCGTAACAGAGAAGAAAAACTCCTTGCGTTTTCACGGGAACACACATGTCTGCACAAAACCCACCTGTTCAGGAATGTTGCCTAATTCCATGCAGCAGATAGATGAAAGTTCTGCACCGCCCACCAAAGTTCTGTAATAAGGCAGTAGCCCGTCAATAGAGGGGTAAGGATTCCAGGTGCTTGAAGAACCCGTCAGCACGAAAGGTAAGGGCAGGTGTCCATTGTTCAGATGAATCTCAAAGTGACCAGGGCCCTGGGAACGCACACACCCAGTCTTAAATCAATGTCTGCTGTCGGAGGAGGGCATACGTCACAATTTCTTATTTTATACGATTTATTGCATGCATGTAGGCGTTTAATTAAAAAACGTTTAATCGTCGTCTGACGTGGTTATTGTTTGTGAGTATTAATTACAGTATTATGAATCGAATTAAGTTCATTGATATGTTTTTCCACTTATATTTTGACAATAAAAAAGTTCGAAGTTTTTCAATGCGGTCCACTGCGTCTTTAGAGGAAGGTGGAATAACTTCTTACCATTCTTCTTCATCATCGCTTAAAAAGGCACTAGATAATTCTTCGATAAAAAATTCCGAAGTCATGATATCGATATCACAGTTCACTTATTAGTCAGGGGGGGAAATTTCATATATTAGATAGAAGGAAACCTCGCATAACCTTATTTTTCAGTCTTATAAACGAAATATTTTATAATTACAATGGATAGGAATGAATCGGATCTATGATTAAATGACGTATAAATGTAAATGACGAATAAATGAGAAACGTATTGACGGTGTATAAAGGTTTATTTACACTTTTATCAAAAGTAAATGTTTTAAATATATATTTTTTGCGTAATGCTTGGAAATCTTTTTAATAAATATCTCTACATGCAATTATTTTTCTCTGTAATTAGGGATATATGATATTTCAGTACAGATGCTGTTTATATATCACTAATATAGCTCATCGTTGTGTCAAATCATTCCCACAAATTTAAAGTGTTTTTTCACTCATTTTCTGCCTAGAACTTGTTGTTTGAATTTGCTTCAATTACTTTATTCTTACTTTCTTTACTTTAAGTGATTTCTTTGTTATTCAACAAAAAATTTGTGTTCTTGCAATAAAATAATTTTGACAGCAAAGATATTTTGTAACGAGATATATTGAAGAAAAGTTTTTGTGTTATTGAAATTATACTAAAATGCAAATTACTATTTTAATGCATTGGTTTATAAAAAATACGTAATATGATATTTCTTTTGTATCTAGAATTCTGCTTTAATTAAAATTTCAAGCACATCAAATAAAAAATTCCATAGCAAAACTATCATGTAGTGATTCTTATATAATAGAAGCTTGACAAACAAAAATGTTTCAGATTATATTTCTCTTATGATTTGAAACATTTACTTGTAATATCTAGGAAACACTATACTTAAAATGTAATAACCATGCGTGAAATTGTTGGAAAAAGGAATTAAATGTTATTTATTAAAGTATTCATTAAAGTACCATTTTGTGGTACTTAAGTGTAAATGCTCGACGCCTGCTCATCATATTTGTCGGATTGGGCAAAACGGTTATCCGAAATAAGAGAATAAAACATGTGGAGAGGCGTTTAGAGGACAAGTGAAGTGAAAAGGACTATTTCGTTTTAATCATGGATAATCCATCTTTCATCATGTTTATCGGAGAGAGGTGCGTCAAAGTAGAATCGAATTGGGTCTACACCTTATCAGAGGTCAGAACAGCTTGTAAGAGTTTTCGAATGCATTTATTCTGTGGGAAGAAGATTCGAAGGTGATTATCAGGCTGTTAGAATGCCATTAAGGGCAACAGAAAGCATACAATTGACGGTTGGTGGTTTCACTGTACAGCTGTCTCCAAAAAGTAATGTCTTTAAAGTGCAGAGTTTTAATGGAAGATAGGAAGAACAAAATCATGATGCTGCAGGTCATTAACTATTTACTTATATGTTTTACAAGTAACAGAATTATGTTATTTTATTAACCTTAGCAACACCTAGCAGCAGCTAAGAAAATTTCCTGTGGTCACTATTGTATTTTCCTGCTGGGTTAAATAAAAATTGTAAAAGAAGCGTGGATTGTAAATTAACAGCATTCGCTCTTCTCTTTTTGTGATCCTTGCTCAAGGACAGAAGATTTATTTTCCCATAAACGGAAAACGTTTATATCCCTTTTGGAACAAAAGATGATTTTTTTTTCATTTAAATAAGCATATCGGTAATAAACATTCATAGCCTTTCTTGTAAATTAAAAAAATACCTAAAGATTCAAATATTTAATTTATTTAAGATAATTTATTTAAGATTATTTCCTAGGCGTTAAATCACTTTTCTGAAAATAATTCATATTCGAGAGATGACATGTGCTTATGGCTAGATGTTTATAATTTTAGTCAAATTCAATTCAATTTTGTCTTAGGCTTATTGATATTAGAGTAGAACAATTACAACATCGAATAAAGATGGCTGTCAAAACAATTCATAAATCAAATCAATACTTCCATTCCTCTTTCAATGGATTATAGGGAATCATATTGATAAAATTATCAGATTCTTAATCATTTTATGCAGTGATGAAATATTTATTTTCTCTTACAAATTATTAAGCTATGCTTTCAATTATAAACAAATTAAAACGAGAGTGTGTTAAACACCTTTAGCAGAATTGACAGTGAAAAGTTCGTAGAGGTGGCACAGTTACGAGATCAGGTTGTCTTAAAAATGATTTGTTATTAATCCAAATCATAATACTCTTCACTGGAGTAATCAAAATAATAAAATAAGTTTAAAAGATACTTCTCTAATACGAATAATATTGCCAGAAAATATAACCCGATCTCGTGCACGTATATCATTCTCCCGTTCTCATCTCCAACTGATAAAAACATGTCAACAACCCGTCACTGCAGTTAGTTAGTTAGTTGAAGAGAGTTTATACTGGCTTATGCCACACGAAAGTACGGGCTTTGCCTGTGATCCTTTAAATAAAATTTCTCAACTCAATAGATCAAGAGTATCACAAAACAAACAACCTACGTTTCAAGCTGCTTAAAAAACAAATAAAATTGCCATCAGGAGATGGACTAGAAAAATTGGCGATCCAATTCGGTCAAGAGAAAAAAAATGGCACCCTCCTAGAAAGGCCTCCATATTCTTTTTTCTCCGTCACTGAAGTCGCGTATTCAAAAAAACCGTTTTATTTGCATTCAAAGCATTACCAACTGCAGATGACTAAACTCGCACCGATCGGGTTCGAATCATTTGAGAGTTCGAATCAACCTGAGATCATGGTATGGAATTGGAAAAATACCCAGGGACCGAACCTATTCCAGGATCTGAAAATAAATTTCTTGCTAATATTTTTTCGTTTTTTACGAAATGTCTAATATAAACAAACAGTACATTATAATATTATCGACATGAATACCTGCACTAAAGTGATTAGTTGTTTTTAATTTCAATGAGATGGAAACTGGTCAAAGGAAAATTATGCTCATTGATTCTTAGAGTAAAACAATAATATCATTTAATTAAAATGGCCCCTCAAAACAATTCAGAATCAAATCAATTCTCCCATTCTTGTTTCAATGATCATATCAGATTCTTCATCAGTACATGAGGTGATGAAATATTTAATACCTTCTGACAAATTATTAAACTTTGTTTTCAATTACGGACAAACAGCGCAAATTTCAATCAGGATTCACATCACGAAATCTCTTTAAGGAACTGCAACGCCCATATTCTTCATCACATGGCCGCACAGGGAATCTATTGCAGCCATCAAGCTTCCGAACAAACATTCCTTAGCGGAAGCAATCCATTTTTCGCCCGTTATTAGTCAGAATACAGCAAAGGCTTGAAAATGCTGCATCCGAATAAAGTTACATAAACGGTTTCTGAATGTATTTAACCATTTTATGAAGTTACCACTGATGATTTCCTTGAAAATCCATCATTAATACCATTGGGAAAATCCTTTACTAAAAAGATCTTAACAACAATTAAATTTTAACACTCTTTTGCATTCGTAAAAATCAAACTTACTAGATTTAAATAATTTATGCATCTCTTGTGTTTTGAATAGTCTTAGATATTTTTTATCTTCATATCTGAAACAAATTATTACGTTATTTAGGTTGTTCAGGCAATTTTTCTTTCCGAATTCGTATAAATTTATCTGAAGAATTTTATTTAGCTACACTGATGTAATAAATATACAAGAACAAATATTTTTTGATATTTAGAAAAATGTTATAAATTTTCTTTGAAATTACATGATTAAAAAATATTAGCTGCATTACTTTTTAAAAAAATCGTAAAATTTAAATACAAAAATCAATGTCATGCAGAGGCGGCTAGTCAGCTCAAAAGCAAGCGGTGCTTCAAAAATTTTCGCTGGTACTGGTTTTTATAGAATGCTCAAATTTGGCATAATGCGAGTTGCATTTATTTCTATTCAATTTTTCGACAATTTTTTGAAGGTCTGCAACTTTCGGCTTTTCTTAGAAACCTCTAATAATAATGATTGAGCCCACCTTATAAAAATTTTAACTGAATAATATTTTCGAAAATTGCCTTCAAACTTGTTTTTCCAAGTGTGATTTCTATATAACTGTAGAAAAAGAATATTCAATAAACCAGACACGTTTCTGTCGAGGCAATATGAAGTGAAACAGAAACCTATAAACAGCCTATGAGAGAAAGCGAAGAAAAGACAAATGAAGAAGCGAAAGCGAAAGTCGCTCGCCAAACGCGGACTGTAATGATTGCAGCTCTGCAGAACTTGCTCAGTTTACTAATTTTGATCCTCTTTGCAGCTCCGCTGGGCAAATATCTTTGCTGCTCTAGCCTGTGTTTCCGTTACTTGTTGATTGATTTTCCGTCTTCCTTTTACGTATTTTATTAATTTTTTGCCATTTTCATTAATCGTTGAACTCTCAAAGCGAAAAAGTAATCAAATAAGAATAAAAACGCCATATAATCAGTTGAGGACTGTGTATCTGCAGCCCTAATGGACGAGCCTCCACTAATGTCATATGTATTTTATCCGTCGGAAAATATGTAAGTGTTAACAGATGAGCGAATATAACTTATTTCTGAATATTTTCTGAAATTCCGAATAACAGGATTCTACACCAATAGAATTAAGTATTAACTAGGCTAATTCGGATTGCAATTCAATCTACCGGAAAGAAATCAGAATATAGATTAATCAAAGACAATAAAAGATATTCATAATTTTTTTCGAATATATAGCCATTTTTCAGAAACATCTTAATTTGAGAGAAGAATTAAAGCAAATTAATATTTCATTAATTCTTCTCTCAAATCTCAGAAAGTTCTGGATTCTTCATATATAAGTTATAAATCAGATTATTCAAGAAATTTTCAACTCACATATCATATTTTAAATAACGTACACACACACGTACTTTTTCAGATTAGATATATAGAAGAACTTTCGCATGTTCCGTTTTAAGCTTGCTTCTACAGAAAATATACTTAATTTTTGTCGTCTAGATTTTTGCATTGTAAAAATGTTATTTCCAAGGAATTATTATAGTTACTAAAATTAATTAAATGAATGAATAATTCTTCTTGATTCTGAAAATTTAAGAATATTATATACTGAATAAAATATTAAGGATTGTATTAAAACTAAGCTTATCAACCTTTGGGTACAATACTCTTTTGAAAATGCTTATTGAATTCAATAAAAATTTAAAATATAAAGTTGTTGCGAGTATTAATAAGAGTAAAAATTTAAAGGTAAATAAAATTGCCGATTGAATTATAAAACCACATTTTATTACAGAAGTAATAATGCTTCATTAAGCAAATAAAAGAGGAATTTATTTCGAGTATTTCAATAATTGTTTATTTTACGGAAAAGATACAGATTCTTCAAGATTAAAAAATATTTGCTCATTCCAACATGTACTTATAATTTTTTTCTATTTTGGCATCAAAACTATAAATGTTATTTCTCATTTTACATAAAATAAAGTATTTACTGTTTTTTTTCCCTTTTAGTTAACTAATTGGATAAATTATGTCTTACTTTGTTTGATGAACGACGTTTTAATGAAACCTGGGAGAGTATGAAGAAAATTTCACCATTACAAATCGCATTTTTATAATATGATTCTCATGATGTTTCTAAAAGAAAGAAGGAATGAAAAAAGGATTTAACTTAACTGACATTTTTATTTAAAATATAGAAAAATTTCATATGTAATTTTTAAATCACCGTAGGAGCAGCAGCATTACAGCGAGAAACAAAATCATTGAACAGTTATCTCACTGGAATATATTATACTTCACGCTTTAGGGCCTAATGATCATCGTTAAAGTTTTATTTAAAGAAAAAAAATTAGAATCTTGTAATAGTTGGTGCAATCTCTAAGAAACTTCGACATTCTGGGTGAAAGAAGTGGACTTTGATGGTTACTTAAGAGTAAAAAGGAACTTTAATGAATTTTGTGATAAGACACTTATTCTCTTTTTCGTGAATTCTACAAATTGAAAGAAATGGATTCTCGTAAGAGGAAAGAGAATGTTATCTTATTATTTGCAAAAGTATCAGATATGCAGTAATAAGGTTTTTCGACAGAATAAGCTTAGTTTATAAAATCCCTTTCATTGTAACTGCTAAGATTTGGTTTAAAAAGGAGTTCTCGACTCTTTTATTTCTTCACTGTATTCAGATTCATATAAAAAGTTATCTAGGACATTCTGAAAGATTTAAAGTGTTTATTTTTCGTTACTTTTTGAATAAAGGATATTATCTATATATGTATAAAATTGGAAGTCTTCGAACAAAGAAATTTGGCACACATGTTCCTTAGCAACTTTTTAATTTCGCTATTAAAAAGTTGCTATTACCCCAAAAAAGGCTGTAATGGAGCTAAAAAGAGTAATATTTAACATTTACCCGCTATAATTTACTGCGCAACACAGAAAATTTATTTTTACACCAATTTAAAATTCAAAAATTATCTTTTCAGAGCCACCAATTCCTAATTACTAATTTAGTATAACTAATTTTCAAATTTTAATTAAATTTTTATACTTACTTTAACTACAATTTGCAAGAATGCTTTCGTGTGTGTTGTAAAATTAAACCTATTCTACTGCTTAATCACTCGCGAACTTTTGCCAATGTTAAAATTCAATTCTTTATTTGTTTTATTTGCGCACTATCACTTTCGCTTTTGTTCTGAAATATACACAGTTTTTAATATACACGCGTATTAATTTACCTTTAAATACTGATTTTTAAAGAAATTGCTATTTCTTTTATTGTTTGACTTGATTTTGTATCATATATTAGCAGTTTTAAATTTTTAATATCATATATTAGCAGTTTTAAATTTTTAATTTCATATATTAGCATTTTTAAATTTTTAATATCATATATTAGCAGTTTTAAATTTTTAATATCATATATTAGCAGTTT
>BGPR01019845.1:3354-28635 GCA_013235015.1 Araneus ventricosus
CCTTCGGCGACTAGTTTGTTTGCCGGGAATAAAAATTCCATTCAATCTCTTATGCACAATTTGATGTTTATAGATCTCTTGTATAAAGTAATTTTAAATTTCAAATTGTGATAGACATTCAACCCGTGTTTTTTCAGTAGCTTTGCATCTGTTCTGTTCGTTGTCTACGTGAACGTCCCTAATGGAGTCAAGTAACTGTACTTGTCATCAAACATCAAAATTGCACGTCTTTGGAACCAACTTCACTTTCTTATTCCTTATGCAAATACGCATTTGATTTCCATATGAAAATGGCGTGGCACAATTTACGTTTTGCAGATGTATTAAAACTGGATTAAAGCTGTATTATTTATAGCTGGATAAATACATGCTAAGAAAATGAATTAAAACAAAGCAGCTATAATCATTCAGGTTACTGGATATATTTCCAAATATAATTATTTACTTAGAGGACTTTGTTTCGTTACTTCGTCACAGAAACCAAAAAAAAAAAAAAAAAAAAAAAACAATGTGAAACAAAATTGAAGTGAAACACGCAATTAAATATTATTGGTGTAAACACTTACAACAGTTTGAATCAGATTGAGATAATGAAAAGTATTGTTTTAAATTATCCCTAAAAGTACTTCTACAAATTTAGTAAAATTAGAGAAAAAATTGTACTTCAATTTAATTGATATAATTAAAATATAAGTTAGTGAATTTTTAGATAGTGTAAAAATCATTTTTGTGCTATAATATTTTCGGGAGTTATGAAAGATAAACGCCAAATTTTCGATTAATTTTTAATTAATTAAAATTAAAAACTTTACCTAAAAGTTTTTAGAACCATAATTGTAATATGATATCGCTCTAAATAAAGTTACTATCTCCTGCAATAGGTATTTTGTACTTTCTTAAAGCGCTGTATAGATTGAAACTCGTACTGATCAAAAATACTATTTTAAACTTCAGCAATAAACATAGAGAATTCTGATAGTAAGGCCTGGTAATTCAGTTCCAGTTTTTTTCCCTATTTAATATAATTTTATGTATTTTATTAGAAATACGACTGTATTTTAACCCTTTATAAGGCCGTGGTAAGTATACTTACCATCAACTTCATCAATTTTTAAATGCGTTTTTTAAGGTTGGCATAAGTTTTCGCCAAATTTTTTGATGAAACAAAAACCTAGATGTTCCAGTTTCTTTTCTCAAGCCATAACGGAGAGTTTGGACTTGATAATTAATTATTAATTAGCAAAAGTATTTAACAAAAAATTAACAATCGAATACACTAAATGAATTTCTTTTCTTAAATGAATCTGTCCCAAAGACAGGAACTAGTACACTATACTAATAGTAGTATTTTTTCTAGTACTATAACAGTACTAGAAAAAAATTACCCTTTAAAGGGTTAAAAACGCGATTTTTAGTTTTTAACCTTTAACTTATAATCTGATAGGAAAACTCAAAACAATTTACTAAGGGAATTTTGATGAGGAAACCAGAAAGTGTTTTCCGCTATTTTCAAGTAATTCAAAAATGCGGTCTCTGATTTCTCTTGGAGTTGTTAATCTTGTATTTCCTCACTAACAACAAAATTGCATATCACAAGTGGGGGTGATTGAATCTCACTGGGGAGTAAAACGGTTACCTGATTATTGAGAGCAGAGACTGATGAACCAGGGGAGGAGTGAAATCCTGGTCATTTACTGGTAGGGCAGTGGTCGTATGCAAAGGTAAAAATTCTACTGGCACAGCATTTGTACCTTCTGGAAGAGAAATATAAGTTTTTATTTTATTTCTCTTATTTTAATGGGTGAAATTTTTTTAAAAAATTCATTTTCATTTCATGTACCATAAATAAAACTGAAACAGCGAGATATTTGGATGAAAGACATTCTGATACCTTGTATCTAAAACTCAAGTTTGGCTAAAGATGTTCCCATTATTAACAATTGTGTTTCTGCTAAAAATAAAAATAAAGGAATAATTTTCCAGAGTCTGTGGATTAATGCTCGATTTGTCAGTCGAAAGTGGGCGAAGTTACTTATAGACGATCATTTCTATAATTTTCGGGAACTCGGATGAAACTCCTCAGAACTGACGTGCACCTGAAAGAAACATGTAAATGCTTTCCTTAAAAAATTTATTATGTAGTTTAACATATGTGGATGGATTTTTAAACAAAGGTGTTCCTCGTTGACGAGTTTTACAAATACTATTTCTATTTAAATATATGATAAATTGAACCATATGTTTAAACATTTTTTCTCATGAAAAAATAGACATCACATAAGCAATTCATTCATTTCGTATTAATTTAGTTTTTATTATTTTATATACTTTTTATATTTCTTTTTCGTTTTCGCAAATTCATTTTGCATGAATGGAACTCTAAATAGAAAGGCGGTTATGGTTTAGTAAAGTGGGAAGGCCTTCAAGCTTGATTCGAACGTTTTTAATTCTAATTCCTTGGTAATTCGAATTGAATTTCTTATTAACATAATGTTATTGTCTATTGTTAAAGTATTGTCAATATTTCGAGTTTAAAAATTGCTTGTAATTCTGGATTGTCTACCCGGGTTAACTATGTCCGAAGCTTTTTCCTCAGTGAATGAATGGATTTTTAAGGCTCTTGATTTACTCGAACTCTTAAATGGGACCGCGGTGGCCTAGTGATAAGGTGTCTGCTTCGAGGTCGGAGGGATCCAGGTACGAAACCCGACTCCACTAAAATATCAGCCATGTATGTGGGCCAGCTGCACGTGAAATCATACACAGTGGCGAAACGTCTTCCAGTTGGTATGGTACGATTGCTTGGAGAGGGGGTAGAAAAAAATGCATGGTTCATTAAAAAAAATTAATCAGTTTTTTTCGAGCTCCCCGCATTTTGACATTATTAAACTCTTGTGGTTTCTGCAGTCAGTCATTCAATTTAAGCATTTACTATTTCCTCTCATTGTTTTTTGAATTGTTAGAATGCTGGGGAACCTGTAGGCGCCTTTTCTTTACCGCATTTATGCAGACAACAGCATTCAAGTGGTTCACGAAGTTCATAATCTTATATTCAGTTAATCTTGTTGAAAATCTTGTATAAAACGGACAGATTTTAGACAAACTTTTTGACGTAGATTTTGTACGAAAGTTCGAATGATCCAAATTATTGGTGAGAATGTGTTTTGAACAATTCCACTCGATAATTTTTCGTTGACACATTCTAAGTGTTTCATTCTGTCACTGCGATGTGAAAAATTTATAAATACGTGCGAATGAGCAAGTTTCTGGCCGACTTGCATGTGCATAGTACTAGGCACTACCGTCCAGTTTTTTATTTTTCGCGTCTTTTTTGAGATTGCTATTGTCTCTTTATGAAAAAGGGACATTTGGACGTCCCGAAGCTGTGCTTGGGGACAGCGGGACAGGCTACCCAGAAACGGGACGTATGGTCACATTAGGTATACAGGGATAGCTGAAACAACAGACCATGCTACATTGTTGGTATGCACTCGTTCGTTTTAAATAGAAAAAGAAAATCTTTATAAGTACAGATTTAGAAGAATTTATGCACATTTAATTTTTTAAGCTTTTTTTTAAAAAAAGTATTCGAGCAACTATGGTTTTCTTTCAAGCATTCGTTGGATAAATCGTTCAGATGAATGATCATAAGATTCAACAACATATTGGGCTAATCATCTTAAAGTACGAAGGGCTTGAAACTTAAAAACAATCAACTAGAAAAATTAGAATAAATTTAAAATAGAATCTTAACTTAAACTTTAAACAAGAACAACAAAAAAACAACAACAATTATTTTAATTTATAAACAATAACATTTGCAGAATAAAATTTGAAATTTCGGGCTCAGAGAAGCTATATTTGGTGTAATGCTAGCTTCTTACAGAAAAATTTCATAATTATTATTTTGAATCCATTTCGAATACCTCCTAGCACTTGAAAAGTAGACTAGAATGGGTTCCTTGCTTGTTTTTGGTTTTATTCGATTACCCATGAGTTTATTTTGTTTTTGGCTATCTTTGTACTGTTCAGCAACGGATTCGGAGCCTACCACTTTTGGACGATTTTACACCGGAAAGGGGTGTCAGGCAATGAGTCATATGAGCGCATTTCCGGAGTTCTTTGTTGATCACGCTCAGTAAAATGTAAACATCACCCTTCTATTCTTCACTTCTCCCCATTTTGACGAAAATAACTTCGCCCGGCGCATGCGGAAAAGCGCCGAGGGTTTCCGAATCCGTTGCTAAACAATACAATTAAGTAATATACTGGGTTTGTGCAGATAACCCTCCCATACCGACTTTCCCCATGTTTCGGACCATCCTTTTGCTAAATCCAGATGAAGACTGTAGAGCAGTTTTGTTCGAAATACATCAATACTTTTCCTGTAACCTTCTTCTGTACAAACGAAGTTATACGAAATTACTCTCTGAGCAAATGTAAATTTCATTTTATTAGATATTTATTTATCTATTTTTTGAATGTGGAATATTCTTGAAGGCTCATATCCAAATATGTTAAAGATTTATAAGGAAGAAAACTGTACTTAGCCATGCTTCCAGTACAATTTAAAGTCCAGAGCTGTTTTTGTCCAGTTTGAGTCCAGAGCTTCAAAATGTCCAGATTTTCGCCCGTGAATGCGGAGAAAGGTATTTAATAGGGAAATTCTGATGTATTCGGAAAAGCTGATGCTATTCTGCCAATGAAAGGAAATATTTTGTTTGCACTTTGGCACTGTTCTTTTAAACAAAACGCGCAGAAAATTATATTTATGTAAGTAAGAAAAGTTTTGTGCATTAATATAACACTGTATAAAATATATACATAAAAGTTTGCTCATAAATTTATTGGGGAGTACATTAAAATACAGACGATGAATGCTTATGCTTCCGAGGTATTTAGGCTTTTCCGTCCAAAATTGCCTAAAATCGTCTAGATATAAGTATAGTATTACTGATGCACCCCACAATAATAGATATTATTGTCTCATCGATAGTCATGTCCAAGAATTTTTAACCGTTGATGAAACTTCTACTACACCAATATTTCCTGACAGTTTTATGGATGTTGTTGCGAGTAAATTTTTTTATTAGTTCTTTTCTACACCATTTTTAAACGACAATTTTTTAACCAAAAATGGCAGCAAAGAATTATTTTTAATATTTAACAAATTTTATAGTCATAATGCACAATTAAATGAACAGTAAGTAATTATAATTGAAAAAGTGGTACAAAATATAATTCATTTAAAAAATTCTAATAATGATCTATTCAATAAATAACCATCTTTATATAAAAAAAGGAGAAATGTCATATATGCTAAGCTGTCTACTCTTGATTTTGTATTCTTTTTTATTACACGGACTCAGTGATTGATGACTACAGGGAGACGTCAGCAAAACGATAAAATCGTCAGGTCCTTCTTTTCTACTGATACTATTTTACCCTAGATTTAAATATGATAATGATATATTGATAAAACAAAATGTAGTCAGTGGTCATAATGGGAACATATGTATAATTATTTCAATGGAACAGTGTTATTGAAACTGAAAATAGCAGGTACAACTATATCTCATGGCGACGATCATGTGGGAGTTCTCCCACTGCTTTAAGGAAAATTCATTTCCTCATTTCAGTTCTTAACTGCCCGAAAACCTAGAATTACGCAAAAAAATATGTATCCTCGCAGAAAGACTGGAATTTTGAATTGATTTTTTGATCTGGTTAGTTTATCCCTCTATCACTCGGATAGATCTTCGGATGTCTATAATTTTTGACCTCCCCCCCTTTTTGCCATTACCCGGTCGTCTCCACTGGGAAAGCGATCAGTGTTTTATAAAAAGCGGGAAAGTTGTGCTGCTTTTTTTTTATTAAAACTTGTAAGTGTCAGTAAAGACTCTGATTGATTAAGGGCCTTAAAGATTATTCACCTCACGATTACTACGAGCGGTGTGGCGTGAGGTAAGTTATGAGGGACCAGTAGGTTAATATGCATGCTCTTTCCGCCCTCTTCCGCCATTTGCAGTAGTTTAGCCTAGGTGTATAAGGCGACATGTATGTTTCGCTACTGTCCATTATCCTCTACGAAAAAGTTGAGCATACGGCATTCGTTTGCCACCTGCGCCCGGTGGCGTAACGAAGGTAGAGTGCCTAGGAATAATGTGATTTTTGACCTTGTCGTCATTTAATGTTAGCAATGCTTGAAATAGATGGCAGTTGGCCGGTATAGTTATTTTTATCTTCGCCTCGTCTCTACTGTTAAAATGGCTGCTGTGTAATGTGATTTTGACTCATGGTGCCTCTACAAACTGCAGCGCCGGGGACTACCTCCCTGCTCACACTCGTCTCGTTAGCGCTGGGGACGTTAGCTTAATAAGTCGAAAAAATTCAGTAAAAGTTTTACAATTTTTGTGGTACGGTCGTTTTGCGGACTTAACCAAATTAAATTCTTGCAGCCAGGAGCGAATCTTCGCAGACATACGTTCTCATGGATTCGATAATTCAGACTCTTCGCACATTCAATCATGTCGTTCACTGCCACCATGCCACATCTTTTCCGACCATCACCAGGCCCTTATCCAAACACTGTGCTAGTAAGTAGCAGCGCCAGCACACAAATGCGAGTCATTACTCCTTTTCCTGTATCCAGTGGTTTCCAGGGAGCCTTGAGTTCCATTTTAAATGCGCTTGAAATATTTGTTACTATTCCATAAGCTAGCTTTGCAGAAGCAAGCGAGATGCAAAGACTTGGCTGGGGAATTCTATATCGAGTTGCTCAATTCGGTGAACTTTGATATGCAAAACTTGGCCATCTGGCTGTTGTAGATTTTCTTAAATGTCTAGATCATAGAATTGATTTCATTGGAATACTGAGCGGACGTACTTGTTCGATTCAGTTTCATCTCATATGAAATCATTTCGTGTTTAGATTTCAGACTGTGCCAAAATTCGCAAGTTTCAATTATTTCATGACATTGATGATTGTCTGAGATCGATATTCCAGAAATTCACTATGTGACCTGAGGCATGAACTCAAATGGAAGTTTCTTTACTCAGTGAAGGTCTTTACACTCTCATTCCAGTTCCAAAAGGAAGAGAATACAGCTAGGGAATAATGTAAGAATCTGTTCGCTGCAGAATTAATTTCAGCAGCTCATATAGGCAAATGTACCTTCCTGGATTTTACATTGATATCTCCAGTTCTCTATAGAGGAAGACTTAGAAATCAAATACTCAGGAGAGGCTGAAAGACATTTACGAAATGGATATTGAAGAATTTCTTTCACATCACCCTATGCCTTGCTTCTGACTACGTGGCCTCAATTGCGAATATCTAGTTGAGCTGTCATCCAAGAAATCCATCAGATTCTGCTACTTTTCAAAGATTTCTATACAGTTTAATATAATGATTTGTTGACTGAGTGAAGGAGCCTGAATTTTGAGGCCCCTTCTTTATCATCACGGTGTTATCAGGAGGAAGATCTGAGAAGGAGAATTCTACAGTTGGTCTTGCAGGTATTTGTCTTATCTTTCCATATTTCTAAGAATCTTGTGACCCTTTGAATACATAGAACTTTCCAGATTTACATCTGATTATCGGTACTACGACTTGAAATTCATTGTGAAGAGTTGAAAAGATTTCTCACATTTTCCTTTCTTTGCAAAATAAAGAGACCAATGAATTGAATAGAGTCGAAAGCCCTGATACGAACTTTTAACGGGTCCACATCTAAAAAGTATTATCGAGATCACTATATCAATTTTCTTATAAAGCATTGATACACATAAGAATCTGCCATATTAATATTCATTTTGTTTGTATTAGAGAATTGATTACTCTCAGCTACAATTAGCGTAACTAATAAGAAAATGTAATACAGGCAATTGTTATTAAAAAAATTATGAAACTATGTGAAATGATTTGTACCCTTATTCGGATTTATTCTATTTTCACGGAGAAAATATGTATTGATTGTTTTCGTTAATTACTCTATCTAAGGTTTATTTTCTAGTAATCTATATATACTATAAAAGAGGAAAGTATTTTGTGTTCAATTTTTTAGGTTTGTTCACCGTTGGACTTCCGCTGACCACAATGGCACGTTATGGGATTAGCATAAGAGGGAGATAAGCGTAAAAATATTTTAAAAATTCGTGTTTAAATTTTTATTAAGCAATTGAACATATCGAAATTCTTATTTTTAGAGTCTGCAATATAATTTCTGAAATATTTATACATAAAAATTATTTTAGCATCTTAAAAGAGCAAAAAAATTATCTTTTAATAATAATAATTTCAATTGTTAATTTAATTTTCTCTCGTATTGACGTTTTAAAAAATTCATTTGTAAATCAAATTGTAACACGTTTCCCATTATAAAATAAAGTAATTGTTTCATCAATATTTTATTACGCGTTTTACCAATGTGTGTTAAGAAAATAGAGCTTTTTTTTTTATCAAGGTAGACTTCTTGCTGTTATTTCGTAGCATTACTTAACTTCCGTTTTTTTATTTCGTGGTTTTAACATGCGCCTCACGCCATCCAACTGACGTTAGTTTAGTTATGCGTGTATTTGTTTGAAATTTCACAAACTTTTAATTGAGCAAAATAATTTTGAGAATCTAAATGATACTTTACTTTTAATTTAATCTAGTCTGAGTGCAAAGGGGCTCAAAGTGAAATCCTAAGAATAAGTGCTGAGATACATTGAAAATAGAAATCCTCAGATCCTTCATTTCACTCTCGGATCCCAAAGATTGCGAAGGCTCCCCAAGAGTTAGTTATGTTGCTATACGCCTTGTCTTCCTGTGGTTTATACCTCGTAAATATAATTTTGTTTTGTTCCAGTTATCATAAATTTATTTTTGTTGTCAAATGGATCTATGCGACAATAGTAATTTTAAATTAATTAATAGACAACAAAATAAGTTCTATGATCCAGCCTCTAGCGTTCTAGACTGTAACCTATTCCATGATCTGTTTTGCACCTACGCATTATCTCTCAGGTGTTATGCTTCAATATATTATTACTTCTTATGATACAATTAATTGTTTCTGGGGAAGAAAAAGAGAAGTTTGGCTTTCTTTTTTTAAAATAAGGTAGGACTATAGAAGTGTAGAAGTGAGCACTCTATTTTACTTTTTTTAATTTTTAATTGGATAATTTATAGAAGGAATAACTAAAGAATTTTCTTTTCATATTTTACAGGCCTTTATACACCAACATATTTTTGTAGATTTTTTAAAAAATGTTTCATGTCAATGGTATTATACACATTAAAAAAGGTAGAAATAGATAATTTCCAGGGTAGTATTCCAGGAATTGGGTTAATATTACTGGGAAGACCAAATTTGATTTCAAAAAATTACAGAAAGTTGACAAATAAACATTTTGTCAAGTATTTGACTACAGAAAAATATTAATAGGCACTGTTAATAGTGCAGATACAGATCGACATCACTAGAATTATTACAGCAACAGTTTCATTCATTAGGTTGAACCAACTTGCTTCAATTGAATGGTCAATTCCAAATGCTTACTCCATGTCTGCCTCAGATCCCCAGTCAGCACAGGATGTGAGTAACGCTTCTACCATTACATCACATTTTCCCTTCAACACAAGCTGAGTAGACCATGAAGTGGCTATGCAAAATTTGTACCACTTAAAAGGGCTATTCAGGTATACCATTTTGCTGATTTCTTGAAAATATGGCTGGACTACTAAATTGAGGTTAGGCTTAAAATAATTTCAACATATATTATTATAGCTAAAACTGCTTTATAATAGTGATCATTTTATCATAAGTAATTTTATGATATGTTTGTGGAACTATTAACACAAAATTCAATTCAGAGAAAAAAAACAGTTTTTGATGGGTCAATTTCCTTTTTCAGGATTCATTCATTCAAATGAGCCCCTTGACAAATAAGTTCAGGTACACTGGGACCTCTGGTGGCAAGTGTACAAAATACATATAACATTTTCTATACATCTATACAGATGGCGCTAAAATCGGCATAGGTTCAAGGTACACCACCTTCCCCTAATTAAAAACACACTATTTGATGTTTCCTAACATTTCTAAGCAATTATACTGAACTTTTATGACAATCTCAGTGACCAAAGCCTACTGATTTCATGGAGGAATGTAAAATATATGCAAGCAAAGAACGAGATTGTCAGATTTTTCTTTTTCTGCATACACGGACGCTGCTACAACAAAGGGTGTAAAGTGTGCCGGCGGGGGAAAAATATCAATACAAGTATTAGCGTAATACTATAAAATATAATGGAATTTCTGTAAAGAAAGGAAGAATTTCATTCTGATTTCATGAACGAAAATTTACTTCAGTTTTTGAGGTACTGGAATTCTCACTCTAGCCGTGTTCAGAGATTTAAATCTCTTTCAATGCAAATGAATTCAAAGGCAAGAGACGATAAGGTCCAGAGAATACAAAAAGTGGGACGCTCAATTGATTTAATGTAACGAGTGTAAGTTTTAAAAGCATCGTTTTATATGGCCTTTTGATAATAACACTGAAAATGTGTAAATATTTGGTTGTTATTTCTTCTGTCCATGCACCCTCCCAGATAGCAATTTTAGTTTGCAGCAGATTTGCTCTGCAAATTTGTCACGACAAGTGTGCAAGTGTGAAACAAGCTTGCAGCAAGTTAACGCAAGCCTCGAAGTCACCATAGGACGAACTTGCAGCAAGCTTGCATTGCAAACTATAGCAAAATCAGAGTACGAACACAACCCAGGATAGAACTCGCGACCAACCGGTTCGGAAGCTGACGCGGAAACCACTCGGCCACTTAAACTCCGAGGGGAAAAGATAGATTTCGCAAATACATCGTTCCATTTGATTCGTTTACGATTTATTTTAAACTATTCTCTTGTTTTCATTAATTTTCTGAGTTGCGAATATGATTGAAGTCAAAGAAAGAGTGATTTTCGCTAATAACTACGTTTTGTTAGTATAATAAATTATGAAATTAGAGTTCAAAAGTAATTACTTTAAAATGGGACAAAATGTGTAAGTTATTATTTTTCAACAAACATTGACTGTTTTTTAGATTTAATTTTGTTTATAAACGTTAAAATTTCAACATTAAGAAAAAGGCGATATAGTTTTCTTTAAAGTGTGAATGCTATATTTAGTAAAAAGATGGAAAATGTTTCAAATTTTTTTTTTATAAAAAAGTTAGTTTTTTTACAAATTATCATTGATTTATTGAATTAATAAAAAGAAGGACGGTCTAGGAGATGCTATTAAAAATCGGATGTTTTTTTAAAACAGAGACAAAGATAATTAACTCTTTGTGCTATCTTTGCATCACGCTTGTTTTGCAAATTTGCATTGCAAAGGATGTGGCGCTATTTGTCACATCGAACTTGTAGGAAATGCGTTGCAAGCGAGGGTGACGCTAGTTGTCACAGCGAACTTGCTACAAGTTCGTTTCAAGTTTGACGCGTCAAATTTTGCCATGACAAGGGAACAGCAGCGAATCCAGGCTTCGGGTCCGGGGGAGGGGGGCTGAGGTTATACATATTTTGTATCGTAGTGACGAATGTCAAACCTCATGGCTTATGTAAACCAAAACACTTTAACTTTACAGGCTTTCCTCTCCTGACAATAAGAATAATAAAGAACACTACAATACTTTCGATAATTTACTAAAAAATACAATGAAATACCTGGCCAAAAAATGTTTCCGACCGCGTCAACGCTACAAGTGGAAGTGGAATGACTAGAAAAGTAGGAAAATTTTCGAGCCTGTCAAGTCAGAAAGCAATGTTGTCACGATTTTATTACTATTCTTTTAAAATGAAAAATAAGATCAAACAGTTGAAGTGATTTTAAATTAAATCAAGAATTCTGGTTCCCCTCTGGGGGGGGGGGGGCGGCAGCCCGATAGCCCCTCCCCTGGATTCGCCACTGCAAGGGAATATCAAGTCAAAATCAAACTTGCTGCAAACTTACGAGCTATCTGGGCTAGACCTTGGCCTAGATTGGCCCTATGGGAATTTGGAACTGCTTATATCGTAATATATTTCTAAATAAAGAAAAAAAAATGTTTCACTATTTGATTTTATTCTATTTTTCTTCTCTTTAGACCAGCCCTGACTAAAAAAGTATTACGAAAAGCCGAGAAATTGATACAACGAGAAAGGATCGATCATATGTTGCAAATTATTTGGATGTACCTGGTCGGCCGCCGAAATGAAGCAACATCAGAGGCGTTGCGCCTATTATGGAATAGTTTTCCCGATGCCTACATAAGTTTCAAAGAACTCAAGACGGTTTTTGGAAACGTGTTTACTGATAAAAAGTTGAAGTATATATACAAATTCTACGCCAGAGCTGTCGGTGAGTTTCACGAATATGTTGAGCCGCGATCACTTCAGCACCTGTGCAGATCCATTGTACGAAGAGTTTTGCGGGAAAACAAAAATTGGATTCCTGAAGGCATTAGCCAAACGGGTCTGGCAAAACCACTTCAGTCGTTTGTAAATCTTGAAAAAGCATGTTTCCAATTTGAATTGTAATTCAGATTAGAACGAATAAAAATAGGTATTTACAAAATGTTTTTGTATTAGATTTTATCCGTAGAAGTGGAATTTAAGATTCCATTATTCTAATATTTTCAATTTTCTGTTGAAGAAAATGCTTGCATGTGCTGTAATTTTTATTAGATTTTTTTAAAAAATTAAGCAATAGGTTTTACAGGATGTTAAGAAAGGTCGTTTGCACGCTTTAAGGGTTGGCCAGACATACAGAAACAAGCCTTTTTCGAAATAGAACAAGGTATTGCAAATACATGGGGTATTTGCTACGGGCAGCTGCCAGATGAAATGTGCATCACAGGCTGAATGAAATACAAATTTGCACTAGCACAATGTTCAGTTCAATGAATAACAAAAAACACGCGAAGCCTCAGATGGCCAGTCTTTTGAATACTTACTTATTCCGTTAACAGTAAGTATTTACCATTTTCGTTAAAAAAAGAAGTCTGAAACAATCACAGAATTCGCACGCATACTTTTACACTTCGTCATCAATCACATTCGGTCATTTGACTGCGAGTGTTCATCTGCACATCTGGGAGTGAAAGTAGCATATCTTGCCATCTGCAACAGGCCGCAGAACAAAATTTCAAAACTTTTATCCAGCAAAGGGTGAGTGAAAATGGATTTCAAAATTCCACCTGACAAACATGATAGAATTCGACTTCAATAAAAGTGTCTGAAAATAAGAAAAATGAAATCTGAAGTTCTAACAAAATTCATAGTTTGCCGTTTTATGTCTGGGTGCAGTCAATTATTTGCAGACGTTTTTAACGTTTTAGCTACATAGGCATACGTACATAAAGTGTGTTTAAAAAACGTGGCCTAGATGAAAGATTATGTCGATCAAGCAGAGAATAGGTCAGAAATGTAAAGCGTATTCGCTACAGAAGTCTCTTTTCCAGAGAATTTAGGAAAAGAAAAGGATACTCCGAATGGAATGTATTACACTGGTTGAACAGAATACAATTTTTCAATACCATAACCACCCAGTTCCATGAGTAACAACACACGTAGTGTGCTGTAAAAAATTAATACGTCACAGAATTCAAAGAGGATACAATTTTTATTAATGTTTGGGAAATCAAAATTTACATTCATAAAAAATAAAACATGACCACCCAAATTTTTAATTTTCCGTTTGAGTTGGGCGAGGAAGTTAATCCACTTTCTCATCTCCTTCTCCGGTAGATACTTTTCGGGTGAGATAATTTTATTCAGCAAATTTTTATCATTTGTTTTAGTTTTTTAGAAGAATGTTGGACAGGATAAAACAGAATTGGTGTTCAACAGTTCTTTTACAACCTGCATGAACAGTCTTCCTCTCTCGCTGTCCGAATGGATCCTATCATCGAAAAAGTTAATTCAGCCGGAGCCAATAATCCAGTCAGACATATGGACAATTTTTGAAATTCCGTATTTTCGAAAACAGATTTAGCAAGTTTAATTTCTGTCCTACAGCATTCACTGGCGTTAATTCGGATATTTTAACGATCCGGACGCTGGCGTGGCCATGAGTTTGAAATCCGGACGTATGGCAAGCCTACCACTGATGGTTGTAGTATATGCACACAGTTATTCCTCTAAAGTTAGAGAACTTTTCGGTTTAAATCCTCTTTTAGTCCTATCTCATTTTAATTTTTGGCAATGTTTTCAAAGTTTTGGGGTGTTTATATTAATTTGATTGTCAGAATTTAGGAAAGTTTGATTTTTTTGGAATATTTTGCATTTAGTTTACGAATTATTTCAGATAAAAACAAATAAGTTCTCTTCATAAGCAATAATAAAGAGAAAATTTTTTTTCTCTTTATTATTGTTTTTTCCCCCTTTTTCTACAATTGAAAGAAAACTGAGAAGAAATGGATTCACTGTTAAAAATAGAAAAATGGCCAAATCGCCTTCGCTGGCCATATTCTTTCAAACCAGCGGAAGTGGTCTCCCTAAACTTTCTCATATACACCCCCAAAGGGTGTATTTTCCCTTCCCCCCGCATTGATAAAAAAATTCGAACCTACTGCAAACTAGCATTCAATGACTATCCATTCGAGTGAAGAGATAAACATGACCTGCAACGCCTGTATGCAGAAAAGTTTCCTATTACCAAACCTATTTGTAATACGAAATCTCAGATAAATCAAATTACATCTTTGACTGCCGAAATAACTTTGAAATTCAGCTATTTCGCCTGCTTAGCCTTAAAACTAACAAAAACGCATTCATACATTATAATAGCTATATAACAAAGAGTGGTTGAAATTATACTTTTAGAGAAATCAACAGTTTTTACGGATCAAAAGAGAGTTCGATGAGTAGTAATTGCAAATATTATCTATTATTATACTCAGAAGATATTGTACGAATTCTTCATGATATTTTCCGCTATTTAGAATGCTCACAATGTCGTGAAAATATCATGATAATATTGTAGAGCATCTTGGTCTAAAAGGGCTGACATTAAAGCAAGGAAAATGCTTGAAAAAAAGATTGCAACGAAAAGACAAGGCTACAGAAAGAAGTCAAAAACCTTCAGTTCCAAGACATTGAAAAAAAAACAGCTTATTGACTTTCTGTTAGGTGGCACATTTTAAATCCTTTAAGTTCATTTGATCAATGAAGATATTGAGTATAAACGATGCGAAACGAAAAACACAATTATAAATGAAGATTCTTCTTTAACTTCGCAAATGAGAACTATTTTTTCAAATGTAGCATAGACTTGCGAGAACTAGTGCTTCCGATAGATTAGCCAATATTCTTATAAATGCAGCTTTAGAAGGTGTGGGAATAATTAACAGAGACGATTCTTAGTACGTAGTCGATCGTAGTAAAATCAAAGGGAAAGAATAAAAACCCGCAGTGGCTCTTGAAAAGAAAAAATGAGGGAAAACACTCTTTATCGTAGTACTGTGACGGCCGGAAAGACAAGACTTTCATAATGGTTAAAGGAAGGAGAAAGGGTAACTAGAAAGAACATAACATAACAGCATGCTGTTCTAATTTCAGAACCAGGATCTATATATCTTGACCGTATCACTCCTATATTTGACACTTCTCATAACATGAAAGAAGCATATTAACTTTTTTAGAAAAAAAGTTGATCGTTCTAAGTTGCAAGCTATTGGGTGTGATGGTACAGTGATTAATTCAGGTTCTAAAAATGGTATCATAAGACAACTAGAGATTACTATGGGACATCCTCTGCAATTGTGTATTCGTTACAAGTAAATGAATTGCCATTACGTTATCTATTGCATCATTTGGAGGAGGAAACTACTGAGCCGAAAGGATACTACGGAGAAATTGGGCATAAACATTTAGAATCTTATGAAAAACGCCTATAATAATCTTTGAAAAGATAGAAATAACTTTGCTTGGTTTTTCCCTTGATGAACTTAATAAAAGCTAATGCTGTCTCTTCGAAATGTGTACGGGAATATTAAAAGGAAATATTTCATTAAACTTGTCACGGAAGGATCCAGGGAAAATGAGTCCTGTTAGGGGAATAACGATAGCAAATAGAATTTTGAGGTTATATATTTTTAAAAAAAATAAATATACCCATCAGAGAGCTTGAAGGTTTTAACAGAAGTATGTTATTAGGGTACACCCTTGCGCATGATTCGGCATAAATACTCAGTCGTCTAGTTGGACTGGGAGTCTCAACAATTTCATAGCATAATAAAAAATGTCGATATCTACCTGATGAATTCATGAGCATAATAGATCAAACATTGTAAAGAAACTGCATAATTTGGTCATTCAGACAACATTTTGGTGGCAATTTCAGCCTAGAGCAGAAAGCACATGAAAAAGTTAGGTCTTAAAATTTAAATGAGGACAAATAGCTAAAGTAGAAAGAGCTATTTTTGGATTTGAAATTCCAACTATAAATTTCTAGGCAGATGACTACATAGATCTAATTGACTGGCATTCAATTACGCTTACTGAACTACCACATATAATACCTATTTCTGATAATGGATTTAAGGTCCTTATTTTGGCACATTCCTGCTTAAATTGGTATTTTAGGATTTCCTATTGACACGTCGACAACAGCGCATTTATTGAAAAAAAAAATGGTTGTTGCAATGTGAAAGGAACTTAAGGATCACCCTATTCATTCCACAGGAATGTTAGCATTTACTTATCTGCTTCTTGTTACTATTTAACTCTTTTAAAAATGAGTAGCATTGCATAACATCATAGAATCTTTAATGTTTATTCGTTATTATGATCACTTTTTGGTATTATTTGATTTCTTGAGAACAATTCAAATATCCCGTGTTTAGAAAGTTGTTTGCAGTAACTTGTATGCAGATTGCGTAGTTCGTTTATTTTAGATTAATATTGTTAAAATATTACAAGTGAGTAGGTGACTCTTGGTAGCTGTTCAGTTGAATTTTGATTTGCAGAATTTGTTTATTTGAATTGGAAACACACACACACACAATGCACTTGTACGTTTGCGGTAAATTTAAAAACGCAATTTTAATAACATTAATAATTATATTTTAATGAATTATTCATTTTTACTTTCTCGTATACGAAGTATACAAAGAGAAAGTATTGTAATCGTCAAAAAAATCCAACTCGAGATTTTGACGAATCTCCACGTTTTAGACCTCCCTGAGTCCGAAAAACACAATTTTGGAATTATGTCTGTCTGTATGTCTGTGAACACGATAACTAACTATTAGAGCTACGGGGATGAAATTTGGTATGTGGTCTTAAAACATAATTTGTAGGTTTCTGTCAAATTTTGGACAAAATCCGTCCACGGGAAGTCTGTCTGTCTGTCCGCGGTCATGTGAACACTATAACTCAAAAACTTGAATAGCTAGATGAATAAAATTTGGTACACAGTTTTATCATCATGAATCTAGGTCCGTATAAAATTTTGGGCCAAATCCGTCAAAGGGTTGACTGTCTGTCGGTCTGTATATTCGCATACTTGTAAAAATTATATCTTCTAAACCCTTTGGCTTAGATAAATAAAAATTGGTATGACGTTTGCTAATATTAATTATAGATCTGTGCTCAAATTTCGTTTGAATCGGTAAAGAAAAAGGCGCTCAAATTGCATAATTAATTTTTCTAATATGATTCTCCATACGCATGAGTACTGGTAGCAATCTCTGTGCACGCGGAAGGATTACGTCACTTTGTCCTTGTTTTACTTGCGTACTGGAAGCAATCTCTGCGCATGCGCAAGCTAATGAACGAGGTCTTCTCCTGCTTTCTCCTCCGCACACGGAGATTGCATTGGCTACAGTTTGATAGAAAATAAATATCGCTAAGTTTTAATACATACGCATCTCTTTCAATTTGATTCTTCATCTAAATATTTTACTATCACTATAATATACAATGAAAAACCTTCTGATAGTCATTGAATTCTGGGTTACAGTAGGCTCGAATTTTTTATCCACGCAGGGGGAAGGGAAATGACAAATGTTTGAGAAGTATACGAGAAAGTTTAGGGGAGGTCACTCCCGCTGGTTTAAATAACGGAGATATTTTCATTCGAGTGCATCAACATTTTAGAATAGGAATTGATGAATAACTTTTTAGATATTTCATTAGTTTTGCTTAAACGATTGTTTAAAGCATGAGTATCTGTTCAATTTAGCATATCCGCCTAATCTAGTTATAATGCGTTACATCAATGCAAAACATGTTTAAAATGATGTACGCGTTACTTTCGCAAGGCTCACATCTTATAAAAAAACATTTCCTAGGGTCTAGAAATCAAAAGTTAATTTTTACAACTTATAATATTGCATACTATGCAGTATATGTATATCTATCAAATGTAGGAATAGTATCAAAATTTAAATTAATTGCATTTTCTAGAAATGCACTTTAAATAGTGCGTTTATGTTTCAAAATGTGTTTTTATAACAATATAAAATGAAGAAATGAGCACATAAAGGAGTAGTATCCATTTCTTTCGTATCCATTTTGGCAAATGTAATTTTTAAAAAAATTAATTGTTAAACTTCGATGTATAAACATGGCTTCAGATTTTTCTCCCAATTTTCTTGTTTAGTTTTCCACGATATGAGAAAAGGAGAAAGAACTGGGAAAAGTCCTTGCACGGAGAAAATTTTAAAGCACCCAATTGGACCAAGATTTTTTCAAAACATTTCGAACAGGAATTTTTTCAATCTTTTGCTTTACTTCGGAAAAATTTCAAGTCAGAAAAGTTGCAAAAATTGGCAAGTCGATATCTGAATAATCACAAACGCAGTATTTGTAACAAATTTAGAATAATTCGTTTGTTCTGCTTATTGGGCTAAAAAAATGAAAGCCTGAAATGTTTGCACTACGCAGGCGAAGATATCGCCAAGATTGCTTGCGTTTCATGGCGATTTGAAGCCAAATGTGGTTTAACAGTGGGTATAAACGCGAAGTAACTGGTACAAAAACTTTTTCGACCGCTTGAATGGGAACGCTCTCTCTATGTATATTCCTCCTCTATGATGGTAACCCTATGTATTTACATTCTTTGACATGCATAATGAGGAGTGACCTTCAAGGTCACGAGAGGGGATAAAATAGAGCTGACAATGGCAGTTCTTGTCCAGATAGGACTACTACATGCTGTGATCCGACAATATCCTGTAAACCAATCTTTACTCTCCCCCCTCATAGGAAAAATGGTTTCGCCAGTGGCCACAAAGTCTCACAGTTGCCTCTTTTCCTAGGAAAATTTCTGAATTATTCGGAAGTTGACAGTGCTGTGCAGCATTTTCGTTTTGTTTGAAGAGCTGAGTTTGTATTAATAATAATTATTTTTCTCAGTTATTTTGAATTAAACTCTTGCCGCGTCTTTTACACAAATGAAATTAGAGGGAGTTAGTTCTTAATATTTTATGAAAATGCGATTTTGAAGGATGAGTTTTATCAACAGATTAATTTGCTAGAATTCTTATGTTTTAGAGTCGATATTACAACAACGCCTCAACACGGTTTATAAACGTCCTAAAGAAATTTCTACTTTGGATGACAGATGGTAAATCTTATATCTCCACTTTAAAGAAACCCATTACATAAGACTAATTTCAGTTTCTCATTATCGTATGAGTATGAATAGATTTCCACCAGAAGTTCGGTACAATTTTGTTTCTTTAACAAATGCGTCATACATATTGATGACTAGTTTCATTTCACATAAGACTATTTCACATTTGGATTTGCAGCTATGGAGGGAACGACAGAGGCATTGGCTCCCTTTTTAACCCTTACCATCAGGAATGGCGCTAGAGTTTGTCGGACGGGGGGGCCGATTTGCCCGACAGGGGGGCACGATCTCCCCGACAGGGGGGACGAGTGTAATGAAATTGGTCTCAAATTTTCGAAAGATTATTATTTATCAACTACAGTTGAATACCCCGTACAAAAATTTTCCCCGACGGGGGTGGCACAGCATCCCCGATAGGGGGCCCCTGGCTCCCCCGGTCCCCCCTCTGGCGCCACCCCTGCTTACCATTGCCGTCCGTTGAGAAAAGTTTTTTCTGCTCAGAAGAAAGCTTGCTAAATCATTTGGTGCCGAAGAGAAGGTTGCTGTACAGCCTAAATCTCGATTTGCCCGAAGGGAGAGATTACAACAGTTTTAAGTTATGCTAACAATCCCCCAGGCCTTTCTGTAGAAATTAGAGTTCCCGGCTGCTTTTATTGTATCATTGTGTCTCAACTAGTAATGGCAGCTTTTGAACAAACAGATTGCAAATTCAAGTTGTTGAAGTGGATTGTTAATTTTGATGCGTCCCAGTCAATTTGGCTTCCCGGGCTAATCCAGCTCTTCTACGCGAATCTTTTATATCGCGAGTGTGTAGATTCTGAATTCGCGATGAAATGCTTTGGAAAGTTCATTAAATTGAGCGAATTTTTCACTATAGAAGAGTTAAAAATTTTAGAACATTTATTATATCATGCACTCGCTTGTTACTTTGATGTAAGAAATAAAAAGAAGTGCATTACGAATCTGACAGATAGTTGCATTGAAAACTTAAATTTCCAAAGTGTTCAGTCAATTCTGAAGTATGAAGACAAAGCTTACTACACTGAAGTGTCCTATGATGTTTACAAGGAGTAATTATTTTGGTACGTATTTTTCATCATTTATTATTCTTACTGCCTGCATAGAAATTTAAGTACTGTAAATAATTTTTTTAAAAATAATATTTTGGTGTCAATATCTATATACATTCGAACTTTAAATTGAACTAAAGGGCACATCTTGAACAATAATTCTTTGTATCTTTTAAATCTGTATTAAGGTATCCGAACACGTTGAAAAGTCGATTTTTCGGCCAAAATCCCATTTTTTAATTTTTGATGATTTGGATAGTTCATTCATTTACCTTTCTAAAGCATATTTACTTTTGTCGGTACGTTAATTAGAAGATGAGATATTAATTCTTTTATAACAAACCGGAAAAGGGCGTTTAATTAACCGGAAGTTGTCATTTAAAGGACAGAATCCTGTCAAAAATTCTTTTAAACTGCATTTTTTCAAGTTAATATGATGTTAGTATATTTTTAGGAAATTTTTTTAAAGTTTTGATACTTAATTTAAGCGCGTGGCAAAACTAAAATTTGATTTTTCTCAAAACTAGATGTTATGCATAATTTTCACATTTCAAGCATGATAACTCAAGATATTATCATTCGATTGTTCTGAAATTTTGTGAACACTTTCTTCAAATGTGTCTCTAGTGAATGTACTAGAATAATGTATATTGTAACAATATTTTTTTAATTATGGTCTTTTATCTGAAAATTGACATGAAAAATTTGCTGAAAATCTTATAATGATTGTTCGATTAGCTCTAAAATTTTTATTTATACAAAGAATGTTAAGATTCTAGTACAAGCACTAGTCCATAATATGTAGTTTATTTTAGTATTAATTTTATTTGAATTATTACAAAAGTTTGACCTCTAGCATGTTTGAAGTTTTTGGGAATTTCCTCTAAAAAGCAGCAGAAATTCAAGATTTTTGTAAATTTATAATAATTTATACTCAAAAATCATACTCTAATTCTAATCTTTATTAAATTCGAATCTAAAAAACATATTTTGGTGTTTCTATTTCACAATTTTAGAAAAAAGTGCTCCGAACGTGTTCGGATACCTTAAAGTAATGCAGACTCATTTAGCACTTCCAGTTAATTACATGTTTCGTTTTCAAAATTACAAAATTTACTTGAAAAATGAGTATTAGACATGCAGCTGATCACAAATATATAAAGGAAAATAAATTAGTTTTTTTTTTAATTTCAAGAAATTTGTGGTTTTTCTTGTAATATGACAACGAGGTTATGACATTGGGAGGGCATAAAACCGTATTTCGTCTGAGTACAAGATAGGAACTTCAGCATTTTTTTTTTTTTAATCAATTTAAAGTACTTCGAAATGAACAATATTATTAGAAAAAATTCTGAGGTTATTTTTTTTAAATTTGCAATCAAAGTTCGCCTCTCAGAAAGCGTGGGAAAAACATCCATTTTGTCGCAGCAGGTCTGACGTCATGACCTTGACAGGGAGATCGCACCTCCCGTTCGCTTTCTATAAATTCTCTTTTTCTATATTTTCGAACTCTCGACATCAGATAAAAATAATGTCAGCAAGATACCAAGTATTGTATTGTTCCTAAAATAGTAGTAACACTCTAACGGCACCGCCGATAAAATTTTTTTTTAATATATGCAAAAAATTATATTATTCATAAAAATGAGTTGTAAAGCTGAGTGAAGAGATTGAAAACTTGGTCGGAATTATCAGCAAACAGCATTCGTCATGTCTGTGGAGATCATTTTGATGTGATTTATTAATCTATTATATATATTAAATTGTATATCCATGAAGCACAGTAATTCAAAATTCGATATCTTTTGTTTTGAAAGAGCAGAAGGTGGTTAGCAGCCAAAAGATATTTAATTCAATGGTTAATTTAATTAGTTTTTTTTTCCGTTTGATTAGTGGAATTTGTTTTTCCTGCCCAAATATAGAAAGATCCACCTTCTTTAGATTCTTTCAACTTTAATTCTTGTTATTTTATTACATACATTTTTTTCCAATGGATATTCGAATGTTTCATTTATTTTTTAAAAGTACAGTACTATTGAAATTAATAGATATCTTTAAAATTGGTTCCAAATTCACTACTTTTTTGATAATAAATTCGTTTTCATTCGTAGTTCAATAAAATAATTCATAAATTAGTGCGATGCTTCAAATAAATCCTTTATATTCAATGAATGTATTAAAATCAAAATTTGTCTTCAAAAGTTAGTTAAAATTATAGGTGAGGTTAGCAGGAAAATAGATATTTTAAAATAAATAGTTCGGCTAATTTTTTTCCCTCTATTAACTCACCCTTTTTTTACGTAAGATTTACCATTGATACCCTCCATATTAATGTCAGAAGAGTACTCTAAAGGCAATGAATTTCATATTTGTTCTGTTTTTTTTATATAAACCAGGCTTGCCAGACGTCCAGTTTTGACAGGATAGTCCAGTTTGCTGAACAAAATCCCATTGATACAATGGTTTTACTTCACGTCCCGGTAAAATTAATTTGATTATGAATGACCAAAAAAGTCTCAAAATAATTAACAGGATTATTTTAGGATCAATTACTTTTATCATTTATTTCGCATGCTGTATGAAAGTGAAAACTATGGGAAATGATGGTCTTAACTAATAAAATAATATTGTCATCGTATCGATCTTGAATAAGGTAGATAGAAGCCGTGGAAAATTTTACAATTTTTGTGAGAAAGATCTGAGCGTTTTATTTAGACCAAAATATTGCTCAAGCAATAAAAACTTTTGTTTACTGATTCAACGAAGTCTGGTTAGACTTGATGACATATAAAATTAATATGTGGATTAACGTGAAGATTTTGCAACAAGACAAAACAAAAGACTTCTAAAAAAAGTCCTTGTAATGAAAATTGCATGTAGTATTGTTCAGAATTTTATTCCTCATTCAGTGTTTTCTTCTTCTTAGTAGAAGTTATAAATATTGTATGTAGAAATAAATGTTTAAATTTATTTGTTTGTGTCATTTTAGTTCCTGGTTTGGTTCCTAATCGGTAACCAGGCTATTCATAGCACTTTGAATAAACTACCCTCTAAAACACTCTAAAATCCGCAAGGAATTGTGGCCTTATGAATACCAGGACGCTTGGGGGCATTCAGTGTCCCGGTTGGGCTGTTTCAGAAATCTGTGACCCACAGATATAGAGGTATAAGATGAGGTTAAAAGCATAGTACCTGTATGAGCTCGTATTGAAAGAATTTTGTGATAATACGATGCTTCAGTTTTGGGTTTATTGGTGATTAAGTTTATAAATAAATTTAATATTGTGTCTATTTTGGTACCGATTTTAAAATGAAAGTGTTTATACTTTTCAAACCATGGTTTTATTTAATTTTTTTAAGTTTATTTTATTTTTTTCACATGAAAAAATTAAACTCGAACTTTATACACATGGGAAGCAATAGTTGACCTTTAGCAGTTTTCCTGCTTTTTTTATTCCCAATGCTGATTCATCACACGAGGATAGTGATGGTTAATAGCATTATCCAAATTAATTCATTTTTTCATTTTCAGTTGATTTTTTTATGGACTTTAAATTTCATACTGTTTTCTGTTGCTAATTCGGTTAACGATAAAGAGATTAAACTAGAATTAATTTTGTTCATCCGGTTCGGTTTTTCATGCTTTTTTTTTAAGCACTTTGTCTGTCTACAAATTAGTATACACACCATGGGATACTGTTTGGATTCTGAGTTATGACAGGGTTTTAGCTGAGTTCAGCATTTTATTTTATTTTTTTGTTTTATGTTGTTTTCATTGAGGAGGATTATAAGACAAAAGGAGAAATTTACTCGTTTGCTTTTATTCTCGTATCTCAGCATCATAAAAATGGGAATTTTTCTTGAAATACATCGCCATCATTGGCAAGGATCAATCAGCAGCAAGTGTCCCGATTTGCAGCAGCCTTTATGAAATAATCCATTGACGAAATTGAACGTTGAACAGTGAAAAGTCAAAACCTCACTTTTAAAATGTTGGCTAATTTCGCGTGCCTTGATTCAAAGCAGGGGTACCAGAACCTAATATTATAGCGAAGAAGTATGTAAGGCACCACCTTGACGTCAGAATCTACCGACCAATGATAATTACTGGTTCAGGTGCATCATGATTCCTGCTATTCCAGACATCTTTCGCTCTCAATATTTAAATAAATAAGACACATTTTCTGTAAAATTTCACTTGCATGTTGAAGTGGAATAGTTTTCTACCACAAATACGGATGGCTTTCACGTGTTTTTAAAAAATGATTAAGTTCCCAATTGTACAAATCCAGCCAATGACTGTTCATGTTAAATTCAGCTTGCAAGTGTAAACACTGCAGCTTAACCTAAATATCAGTGTTCCTTTTAAGCAACATACTTAATTTTCTCCTTAAATCGCGAGGAATAAGACTGAAGTTCTAATGTTTTATTATTGCCAGTAGCATACATATTGAAATTTTTTATTAAATCAATCTACAGCCTTAGAGCTGATAAAGAAAAAATTATACTTTTCACTAGCGGTTTCATCTTATGCTTGAGAATAACATATTTTATTCCTATAATTTTTGAAGGAAATACCTTATTCGTATTATTATTCATTACAATTCATCCT
>BGPR01019846.1:0-28633 GCA_013235015.1 Araneus ventricosus
GTCCTTAAAAGTCCTTACTTTTACATTTAGTCCTTAAAAGTCCTTACAAATCCTTATTTTTATGTCCCATTTTTAAAAAGTCCTTGGAAGTCCCTACTTTTTACTCTGCCATTATTAAAAAATTTAAAATTTCACCGATTATCATTTTTCTAATTCCTCCTTCTCGGCGGCTCTATTCTCGGTCGCCGTGGCTCTCGCGGAATGGGGTGGGGGTGGGGGGACGACACTGCTCGCGTTCCACGAATACATATCCATCGCATACACTTTGGGAAATAAGGAAGGAGTTACAGATGGCCTTTATTGGTCCATGGTTCCATAGGAATGATTGTCAAAAGTGCTGTTACCATTTCTAGAACAGTATCAAAGTGATAAACCTTTACTTCCATTTTTTGCCAGTGATGTTTTTAAAACTTGTTAATGATTGCACTCAACATTTCAAATTTTGAAACCAGAGAATGAAAGAATTGAGAAACCTGAGACTATATGCAAATTCAACTTCAGTGACCCAAACTTGTATAATGATAAAAGTTAAGCGTATTTAGGATTTGCTGCAGAGCAACTAATAAAAGAAAAGATAAAAAAATAAGGAATTAGCAGACAAGGATGTTTTCACACTCAGACAGGATAGTCGGAAAAACATCATAACAATGATAAAACATTTCATGCAGAAATGTTCTGTGAATTACGCACTAGTAAGACCTGCGATTTGCATTGATCCACGAGTAATGGCTGGATATCCCGAAAAAGCACAGGAAAAAATGAAAAAAGTATTGATTGTGTAGTCGCAAAATAAACGTATTTTGGAAAAAGATTTGGACGAAATTTTGTTACTCTATGCAGATTTTCTGTTAAATATTGTAAAACCAAATTCATTTGAATTTACTTCTTTCAATCCAAAAAGTTATTCCCTTGTTACTTTTTTACAAACTTTATGAAAAAGTTTGGAAGATTATCAAAATGGTATTAAAACTGTCACATGGACAATGAGGTTTTTCGGTGAACAAGGCCCTGGAAATAGAAAATTTGAAAGATGCTTCATATATTTTCCAGCGTCTAAATCATGAATTTATTAAACTGTCTGGGGCTATGTATGACTTAAAAATTACTAAAGAAATGAGGACGGCTGCCACCTCAGCTAGAGCAAAATACATGCAGTATTTAGAAAGTGAAAGATCCAAAAAAAAAGACTGAAATAAAACAACTGAAACGAAAAGCTTTAGAGGAGGAAATAGAATTTTTAAAACAAAAGAAAATGTTCCTCCAGACGAACCTACACCAAACAAATGAGAAAGCAAATGATTTAGCTAAGGAGGCTGAAAAGTCAAAGGACATAAATTTATTTATTCAATCGCACGAACTAAGAAAAACAATTTCTGAAAAAGAAATTAAAATAAATACCTTGGATGTAAAATTGAATGAAAAAAAAATTGGAATTAAAAGATATTTAATTTGATTACCAGTTTCATGGGGATTTTTTTCATCAATATATTAACTCATATTTTTAGGAGTTTTGTTGTGTTAAATTTGTAATGTATCTTCTATGTAATTTATCATCTAATAGGTTGAATTTGCAAAAATGAGACATTTTATTTAAAAATGCGTTGCGACAATTCGTTAAGTTTATTCAATTTAGAGGTCCTTATTTTTTGGTTTTTTTAGTCCTTAAAAGTCCTTGATAGTCCTTGATTTTCTTTTAAGGAAATGTGTACGAACCCTGTATTAGAGTTGGATAATTTTTGGAAACTGGGTGCAAGATATCTGAAATTGCATCAAAGGACATTCTGGTGGCCACTTATGCTTAGGAAATAACTAGCATACTTGATGTATTTTCAGAGAATTAAAAATTGCTTTCTATATTATATAAAACGCTTATGCGTGGCGCAAAAAAAAGGACCTTTATTTCTTTCTCCCCGTTGGCAACGATCAGTTTGTTTACCAATCTCAACCCTGATGCCGAGATTCTTGAATTGGTTTGAAGTCGGAAACAGCAATTTTTTTTTAGTTTAGATCGTTTGAATTAAGTAAGTTTGAGTCGTACAGTTTGGATTAATGTGAGCTTAATACTGAATGTCCTTTTCAGCTAAAAGTTTCTGAAAAATTGATTTATTCAACTCTTGACAGCTCGTGTGTTCTGAATTCCATCTATCCAGAGAAAAATAGTATACCTTCCTTCACTTAATAATAATTGGAGGGAGTGTGTTTACATGTGCAGAAGCAACATTTCATTTAAAAAAGTGCATGTTTACGATTTTGGAGGATGAAAATTTTGAAAAAGGGTATCTGATCAATAATAAAATGCTAAGGTTGTTAATTTTAAAAAGGTAAAAGTAAATATTTCTTATGGTTTATAATTTTGAATAGTGAATCTGAACATGTTTAAAACTATTTGTCATGTTAAACTGTGCTTTTTAAGCTAAAAGTTTGTGAAATGGGCTAAATAATCTTTCGTAACTGAAACTTTCTGATGTTCTAACGCATAAATAACTACTCAGAGATAAAAGTTGTGTAACTTTCTTGGCTAAATAATTATTGCGGCGAGTGTGTATACATGTGGCGAAGCTTTTCCAATATTTCAGTGAAAAAAGAGCATGTTTAAAATTTTGGTGTAAAAAGCAAAAATTTTATGAATTTTAAAAATTTTTGAAAAAGGCTATTTTGTTAATTTTAAAAAGGTAAAAGTAAATATTTATTATAGTTTATAATTTTGAATAGTGAATCTGAGCATGTTTAAAGCTATTTGTCACGTTAAACTGTGCTTTTTAAGCTAAAAGTTTGTGAAATGGGCTAAATAATCTTTCGTAACTCAAACTTTCTGAGGTTTTAACGGATAAATAACTACCCAGCGAGAAAAGTTATTACTTTCTTGGCTAAATAATTATTACAGTGAGTGTATATACAAGTGGCGAAGGTTTTTTTCAGCAACAATTCATTGAGAAGAGTGGAAATTAAGAATGTTCGAATAAAGTTGGGGCTAATGAAACTTGAAGAAATATTCAATTTTGTGTACCAAGAAGTTTTAAATGCCTGATTTTTGATTGATGTAAATAATTTATATTAGTAAACATTTTATAATTATACATTTTAGCATTCAAATTTCTTTCAAACATTTACATATATATATTTATATATATGCTACCACGAAATTTTAATTTTAGAAATTTGATTTAGTTTATTAGTAATTGCTGAAAAAATTTTAGGAGTTTATGCTATTTCAGATAATTTTAATTTACTTTTAGTAATTAGTGTATTTATAATTTCCTATTACTAGCAGACAGTCATAACTGTATGGTGAGCAAGCGAAATGAGCTGGGATCAGTAGTGATCGCAAAAGAATCGCAACGTGATTCTTGGGGGTTGACGAGCGGAGCGAGTAGGGGGTGTAACCCCCTAGTTATTTTGTATTCCATTTGTATTTTTGTGCACTTAAATTGCTCAACATGAGCTTGGAATTTTTTTTTTTCAATATTCTAAACAATTTATCATTATTAGGAAATGTGAAGTATTTTAAAAGATATTTACATTTAAATTCTCTCGGTTGAAAATTTTATTTGAAATGTTAAAAATTTATTTGGAATAAAATCTAGAGTTCTGTTTTTATATTAGCATTTTTTTCTCCTTTTTTCCAATGTTCGATGCAAATAATCTGTTTTAATTCTGAAAAACAATAGTTTTAATTTGAGGTAAAAAAGCATCTTAAAGTAAGATTTGAATGAATGGCTGTTATACAAAGAAATTGTTATTATTGATGTGCTTATAAAAATCGTTAAAATTGTATTTAAAAAATTGTAAAAGTATTTGAAATTATGCTTTTCATCAAAATTTTGCTGCTTCATTTTTTTTAATGAGAAGATAATAAGTATTATTTACAAAAAAAATGGCAAGGAATCTATTTACATATATAATTGGTTATTAACATGGATATTTGATCTCTTTGTATGTAACCTATCTATGCTTAAAATTCGTTTATCAACTCTTGAATGTTATGAGAGATACAATGCAAGTACGATTCTTACAAACACATTTAAGGATTAGAACTGCCATTGTTTAGTATAACTAATATTCTTACTTCTCAACTTATACTTTTATTCTTAGATGCTGACATCAGAACTGGTAAAGTAGATTCCTCGAGAATTGAAGCAGTTGCTCGTCTGATAACCTACAATCCAGTACGACACATTTCTGTTGGAGATTATATTCAGCGCTTATCTAAACAGGTAATCAATCGCCATTTCTAATGTATATTCTGAAAAGTCTCTTTTTAGGAGAAAAGGATCTTTTAAGTATTGGTTTCAATTATGATGGTACTAGTTAATGGATTATTGTATAATAGTTTAACATTTTCTTTAGTTAATAGTCAAGGTATTTTATCGTAGTAAGTAACATTAATAGGAGCAATAGGAGTCTCATTCCCAGAACAGTGAAGAAGAAGCCATAGAAATTTTCCTTGCTTTCAATTTTGTTAAGAGGACATAAAATCCATTATTACATGTTTAAGAAAAGAATGTGACAAAATCAAAGATGTTCTTTTTACCCAGATGCCTTAGTTTCCAATGCATAAATTACTAAGAAAAAAATAATGTAACTGGACTTAATATATTAAATAATAAAATGCAATTGCAATTTACTGTCAAGACTTATTTGTTGACTTTCTTAGATATTATCATTATTAGATTTCACATAAATTTTCTCTCATTCATAAAATTGCTACAATAATTACATTTTTTAGGTATTTCAATTGCTCCATCTAAAAGGATCACAGATGGATGGACTGCTCAAGTATGTTGCCTCCTGCATTGTTCTTCAGTTTTGTGAACGTGACATAAAATCTGCTGAGCAACATTTTCTTGTAAAATTGCTGAAACCACTTTGGAGCTGTGTTCGTCAGCCAAGTTAGTAAAATTTTTATATGCAATTAATTTATTATTGAAAACTAAATATTAGAAGAATGATTTAAAAAGTAACTGTTTTTATTGTGAGATAATGGTAAATATGATTTTTTAAAGTAGTTTATGTAAAATCTTAATAATTAACTATACAAGATTTAAAAAGAAGTTATCTGATGTACATAAATTATAACTATCTAAAGTGTAAGCAGTTGTTGCTTTTCTTGTACAACATCACATTAGTTGATAAATATGTTCACTTTATTTCAGTCGATTGTAAATGTTATCTAAAGTTTTTGCTGTAATATCTCTTCTTTTTCTTAGTTGGATAATCCATCTTCTTTGCATCAATATATAGTAATTAGGGCCTCGGAGCACATTATTTACTTACTTAATGTTCAGATATTTGATTATATTTGATAATGTATGTATTGAATTGTATTGGAACACTTCATTTCTGTTAAGTTGCCTTGTATCTAGTTTCTTACTCTGTGTATATAACATTCTAATTCTGTGGTACATAAGCTGATATTCATTATTTCTAAGTTATAATTGAATGATTATTTCATGTCTTATATTTCTGGCCGTGATATGTTCAAAATCTTGCCATTAATTTCATAAATTAAGCTCAACTTTTTAACTTTCTATTGGCAGTCAGATACTGTACCAGCAGAATTTTTACCTTTACTTGCGAGTTGTAACAACTGCTGTATGAGTAAACAATTTGGATTTATTTTCCCCATTCAGTTAATCTGTCTCTATTCTAATTGCATAGCTAATCTTTTCACCAGGGGTGATTGTTTTCCAGATATTTTACTTTCTCAAATTTGGAATTTCCAGATATTTTCAGAGATAAGCTGTCTATCTCAAATTTTGTTTTAGAACAAATATATCATTAACGTATTGTAAAAATGTAAAACTTTTAGATTATATCGAGTTCAGTGAAGTAGACAAACTTCTTGCCTGAGTAAATTAATGAAAATCCAGTTGTTTTTTAAAGCATGCATGTATGTATGGGCATCACGTTAACATTTAGATTTATTTGAAGTTTTATCAGATTTTTATAGCATGCTAGTTTTCAAGATTTTTGAAATAAAGTCACAATTACTCTAGTGTTATAACTCTGCCGTATTCAGTCACCCTATGTGTAATGAGTAATTTGATTGGTAATGAGATAAAAGAAGAATAACAATTCCATGGGTGGTTGAGGGAAACTGCAGGTATTATATTTTAATTGCTTGAAAAGTGGGGGAAGCACTTTTTAGTTTTTTTTCTCTCAAAATCTTTGTTCTTGGAGGTTTTTCTCTAACCTGCTATCTAAGTGTTAAGATGTTGAATAATATGTGTATTTGATGTTTACAGCTTCACCTATTGAATAAATATTGTAAATTTTTATATTAATATTAAATTTTTTTATTTTTAGCAAATTCGCAAGTGAATGTTGTTGTAAAAGAAATTGAATTAACTACTTGCATAGAGGATTTGCATCAGGTATTAATTCAATTGTTCTTTATAATAAAATCTGAAGCATATCTTTGCACTTATCTTCATATTTTAGAGGAATAGTTCTTATTTTTGTGCAAGTATAAATAAATTTACAGATCTACCAATAAAGTATTTCCGATAGAACACTATTTAACAGATTAAATGAGCATGTTATAATATCTGTTCACTCTGCTGCATTCCCAGTAAATGCTGAAATGCTAATTTAAAAATGCACTTCAAAACATGTTTATTTTTCTCTCGGGGAAACTGTTATCTTTATCCGGAAATTGATCTATAACAAAATATTTAAGAAGTATTGTCAATTGTGCAGAAGTTTAAAAGAAAAAGGAGGAATTTGAAGAGTACAAATTTCTTAATTTCTCTTTTGTTATGATCTGTTGTTTAAGACTGCAGTCTTAATAACATCCCCCTTCCCTTCAGTATATATATCTATTATTATATAAACCTATCTTTCTATCAGTTCTAAGCTGCAATAAGATAAATAACTGTACAGTAGGGTTTAGTGCCCCCCCCCCCTTTTTTGTCCACATTTGCTGTACTGCCGAAAAGAGTGAATTGGTGAGGGGAAAGTAATAAAATTGACTCGTATCTTCCGCTGCCACTTGGACGTGTGGAAAAGTGCTGAAAATTGAGCATTTTTCATTAATTTAAAAAAATTGATCTTGATCCGTTCGTTATAGCATTAGCTGTTAAGTACCCATCTTCTTAAAGTAATACATTTTTTTTAAAGCAAAATCGATTTATAACTTCTGGGAGCACATTCCCTCCAAAGTTGTCAGAATATATGGAATATAAAAAAAAACTAAAAATTGCATATTGAAATAATTTTGCTTAATTTTTGTCAATTTTGGAAGGAATGTGTGATGGGAAGTTAGACTTATTTTTAAAAAAATAAATATTACTCTGAAGAATTTAAGTGCTTAACTGCTGTTGCTATAAATAAACAGAGATAAATTTTAAAAATTAGTGAAAACCAGTCAATTTCTGCTACCTTTTTATGATTTTCAGGGCTTGTTTGAGCGGTAGATGTCAATCAATTTTATTACTTCCCCCTCATTTTATTTCTTATCAATTTGTGGTTTTCCATGGTATAATGATTTTTTTAAGGTCCATTTTACTGCACAGTAGGCCTGCCGAGGCACTCATTTGATGCGATTTCACAGAACATTTGCTATCAAATTGGGATTGTAGGATGTGGTTAAAAAAATAACTTTTGTCTTTTAAAGCATGAGAACATTGAAGTCTCAGTATGAAAATATCAGCAATTTTTATGGGATAAAAAGAATTTTTGAAATTATTGCTACTGCAGCCTCGATGAGCAAGCGACCACTGGTCTTTAATGTTAATGAAGTAAGAGTTCAGTTAAACAAGATAATGTCCTTGCAAATCTTTATATAATCTCTTGTGCATCTCAAGTTTTCACAACAGTATGATGAAATGTTGCAACAAACAAATCTACATCTAATGCAAATTCAAAGCCTGAGTTCTGCTGAAGAGACTCTACTCTTCATATAGATTTTAGAACTATCCATTGCCATTTTAGAGCTATATTGTTATTGGCTATGAAAGGTAAAAGGAGGGGATGAAAAGAAGAGCAGATAGAAATTTTCACACTAATTTCCCTTCTTAGAAATGCTAATTTCCTTTCCTCTTGACCTTGCAAATTTTTTAAAAATAAAATTCTTGTAATTTTCCTAATTCAAAAGTAATATGCTTTTTATTTTCTCGTTATATATGCATAATGTTATACGAGTGACATATTATGGTAATGAAAATAGCATTTTTTGCATGAATTTTTGCTATTTATTCAATTTTGCACAAACGTAATTTCTGATATTATATTCAATTTGCTCTCTCTTATTCAGATATTTGCATTTTCTTCAAATCTTCTGAGTCGCAAGTATATAAAGTTGCTCTTCCCATTCTCTCATTGCCTGTGTAACATGTTTTTCTTCTTGCTCAGAGGAAAATCTTTTTTAAAGTAAGCAATTATAATATATAGTATAATTTATATATGATGTACTATAATTATTCTACATTTTGACCTGTGCAAGGAGATGCATATGTAGAAAACTTTTTTAATAACTTCTTTTCATATGAATTTATTGTGATGTAATATATATGGATGAAGGTTTTTAAAAAAATATTTCCTTATATTTTGTTTGCGAATTCATAATTTTCAATAGATTTCCTTGAGTTTTTTGCAGAAGTAATAAGAGTACTGAAAAGAAACATTATGCAATAATAATTTTGTTTATCTGTATTGTTAAAAATATTCCATAGAGTTACTTCTATCCATTATAAGCTTTAATACTTGCTTTTAACATTATTTTCTCTAAATATTAGTATTTTTTATTCCTGAACAGAAAAGGGAGTTGAATTTGGTTAATTTTTTCATACTTATTGGTGTCTTTGTTGAAACTTTTGACAATCTGAGTCGTTAGTTATTTTTATTTCTTCTCGTATGGAAATGAAAGTATGTATCACATTATTTGGCAGGCTGAAAGTTTTATATATATAAATGTTTTGAAATCTTTATATTAGTTCACCATGCAAGATGAAAATTAGAAATGTGTGTCTATGTGCGTAATTAATTATTCCCCAAATTTAATAATTTTAAAGATGTATTTTAGTTGTGCTAATTTTGTTTCTTGCATTTGTTGGATTGTTAAAATTTTTTAAGGATTTTTTTAAAATTTTATTTACTAGTTATTGGAATTATTTATATAAATTGAACTTTTAAATTAATTTTATATGTATTTCTGTAATTATTTTTTTAATTCATATATTAATTTTCATTCTGCTTTATAATAAATATTCCATGTAAAATAATTAATTTTAATAAAAACATTTAATAGAAAAGAAAATATATAATTTACAAATTACCTAACAGATATTTCTGTTCACCATTGTATCTCTGCATATCTGTTGAAATTGTGTGAAACTGTTTCTGTACATTCAAGTAACAGAAAGCTAATTTTTAAAAAAAATTGTCTGCATCTAAGTTTGATTTTATTTTTGATTTTTGTAATTAAGGGGTAAAAATGCTGTAGTTATGTGCAGGGTTGCGGTGATTTAAATCAGTTGATTAAAATCACTGATTTAAATCACTTTATTTTAAATATCAAGTTAATCTGCTTTAATGAAATAAAATTGTTCATGTATCTTTAAATAGTGATTTTAAAATATTTTTAAATGTATATGTAAAAAAAGAATATATAGAACATAAAAAAATATTTCATTGAATTGATGTAACTAGAGTACATATCTTTATTTTTGAGAACGCAAATTAGATTTTAACTCTTTGCGGCGCAAGGCAATTATTTTTTTGAAATATGATGAGAAAACATCATGAATGGGTTAATTTATTGTCTAGACATAGAATCTACAAAATTTTTTTTTTTTAAAACTTGTTTCCTTCCGGGGGGGGGGGGGGGGCTCATGAGAACCCCCTTAGATACAGCCACCTTGATACACTCGAAAATTATTGTTGAATCTTACAGAAAATTATAAATTAAAACTTCAAGAATATTGGAGCAAAATTTTCGAGTTACTTTGCTAAAATTGTTAAACGTCCAGAACTAAAAAACTTCTTATCTCCAAGTCTAGGAATTTTCCCAAACTTTATCTCTAATAATTCCTATTCCGAAACAAAATTTCTTAAGACTGCTATATTCATTCTAAAAGGAATACTATTAGCCCTATCCTAAACCTATTATTTTCCATTTATAGTTGAATTTAACGGTTGAGAAGCGAGTGAAATTAGGTGTGCCAGTAACTGACACACTTCGCAGCAAAGGGTTAAATAAATCCCTAATGAGCAACACAATAAAATGCAAAGTATGAGATACTCCTTTTTTTATAAAATAAAATAAATATTGTGAAAGGATCATGTTCACAAAGAAAGAACATAGTAAAATGCAGTGAGTTTCATTTTAATATTGGAGAAAACTAAATAGTGTTGGGGACAACAAAGTTCTTGTATTGCAATAATGTTCAAATGTAAGATAATTAAGTAATGCATATAAATGCTCCAAAAGATATACAAACATCTACATAGTGCATTTTAAACTATGATCTATACTTATAAAAGGCAATGTTTGTGAGCTTGTGCGCAATGTCCAAATGAATCTATCACACTTACAGTCATGAAATTTGGCGCACAGGTAGTCCTGATGGTGACTCAATGCACATTGAAGCCTGAATTTAAAAACTTTATCTAGAAATTTTTTTATTTAATGTTTTGGGTGAAACGGATTAGGAGTAGAGAAAGCTTCAAAACTTCTGTTTGTAATGAAATAAATGAACAGCCGAGTGTAAAATTCAATAATATTCTAACATACAATAATATATCTATAGTCAAGAAATGACAATTTTTATTATATTGTTCCTTTTTTTTCTTATTAAAATTGTCTTATATTTCAAAAGTATATTATTGTTATATTTTAGTTCACAAATATTTTTTAAATAGTTGTTACATTTTTGAATTAAATTTTTTAATTTGTTTTTTTTTTAAAGTACAGATTAATGACTGGTATGTTGTTATTTATATATATATATAATTCTATGACTGTAATGCTCATTGTCTAATATACAAATGTTAAATATATATATATATATATATATATGTAGTTTTAAAAAAATCATTAAAATCAAAAAAATCTTGATTTAAATCAAAAAAATCCGATTTAAATCAAATAAATCGATTTTTTTTGAAAAAATCAACAACCCTGGTTATGTGTAATCTATTTCTTCTAACTCGGACTAGGTATTTTTTATAAACATAGAATTCTGATTATTAGTTAAGTGGTTTCTTGTTTTTTTTAGATCAAAGGTGAAAAACTTGATAAATGCTATCCTCAGAAATGCAACTGATGAAGAAGCTTTATCATTGCTTCATGCTGTATCATTTTCTAACAATAAACATTGTGGAGTCTACATTACTAAAGTGAGTTTTGTCAATGGTGAAGAAGGTGGCATAGTAGCTGTGCAGAAGGTTGAGGAAGAGTAAGTTTTAGGAAATAAACTGTGTTTGTATGAAATTTTACCCTCTATTTTAATTTAACATTTTTGAGAACAATACTGTTTTTAATTGCTAGAGAAGAGGGGGGAAAAAAGATTTCATAACTTTTTCTTC
The DNA here is from genome assembly GCA_013235015.1 of Araneus ventricosus. NCBI lineage: Eukaryota > Metazoa > Arthropoda > Arachnida > Araneae > Araneidae > Araneus > Araneus ventricosus. Next base: position 11,527 of record BGPR01019846.1, read on the forward strand.
ATGTATCTATGTTACAGGACAAACAGCTAATGGTCTGATTTGCAATCATAATTTGTTTGCAAACTAGAAACAATTGTTTGATCAAATACACAGTTGCAATTTTTATTTAAAATTTTATTTTTATGGAAAGCAACAGAGCAAACTATCATCATTTTTTGAAAAAGTATTATTAAAAGTTCTCTATTTTTATGCTATGAAAAGTTTGAATAATTACTTTCTTTTTTTGATTTTGCATTTAGTATGACTGATATGAAAGTGACACGTAATCCAATAAAATTGATAAACATCCCATATCAAAGTATTTAAAATTTTTAATCTGCCTTCAGATTAAATAGTAAAGATTATGTTTCTACTTTTAAAAATAATTCATCATTAAATAGGATGTTATTGGTAAAAAATAAGTTTCTAAAATTATTGAAAGGTCTCATTTTGTCCTTGTTCAGCTTGTTACAGAAATCTTAAACTATATAGAGCATAAGTTGCTATATTATGAAGAAGTCTGATCAGAAGATTTTTTTGTATATATTGCTTTAATCAGTAATAAATTAAACAAGTTACTTACTTTATGCAAAATGTAATTCTTAGCATTAGGTTTTTGATAGGTACTATGATTAATGATAGTAGCATATTTATTTGTTCTTCTCTGATTGCTTCATTGTACTTTTTAAAAATTCTTTTTCTTTTTTTATGGTTTTGTTGCAACAGAACCAATTATCTGTATATATAAAAGTCAAATACCATTACTCTCTTGCTCATCACAAAATCTCCCAAACCATGAGGCCTAGGAACTTGAAATTTGGCAAGTGGTTGCATTTTGGGTAACGGGTGCTCCTTTAAGAAAGGATTTTTTGAAATTTTAATTGATTAAAAATTACCTTAAATTTTAATGTATTTCTACAATAACTTTAGGGTATATTATCGCATAGAAACCATTTTAACATGAGCTTAAAGTTTAAAATATTGGCTTTTCAATGACCCAATTTCGTGCGACATTGTTTAATTTTAATTAATTTTTGAAAATGTTTTCAAACACAATATCTAGTGACGAAACGGGACAGAGCAATGACATTGAGCTATCAAGGTCATGGTTCTATTTATAGCACTGGAGGGGGGGGGGAGGGTTGGTGATGGGGAAGGTACTGTTCTCCCCAGTCATAGTTCACACGAGTTGTCTATATATGATTGGACTTATTGAATAAATTAATGTTTTAGGTACTTGTCATGACATATATCATTATATTAATCCACTTCATTCAAAAAGTGCGAAGCACATACATACATAATTTCCCCTTAATCTTGTAATATAAATTAAGTTTCATTATTAATATGTACCTTGGTAAGCTGGCTGTTGAACATAATTTTTTTTTTATCTCAACATGTACTTGACACTAAAATATTAAAATGTATAAAACAACATCTGCATGTGCAGCTTAAAAGGTGCTTATTTCTTTTATAGCAACGCCATGATTTAGTTTATATTGTAAACTATAAAAACGTTGTCATAATTGTATTTCTTTTTGCTGTTTTTAAGCTTTCCTGATGAAATTGTTCGATACCATGCAATTCTGGACCTTTTAAGTGAACTACAGAACAAGAATTTGAATCGATCTTACATTTTACTTGTCCTGAAGGTGATTTCTTTTCCCATACTTGTTTAAATCTTATTTCATTTAAACAGATTTGTATTTATGTAATATATTCTTAAAAGTTATTTTCACTGACACACTTTTTTAGTTAATTGATTAGGAAAGGATATGTTATTAAATAATTTAAGAATCATGATTTTTTTTCCCCTTCAGTGGTGATAAAACAAATTAAAAGTGTTCCCCATTTGACTTTCTCGTATATTTTCATGCAAAAAAGTCATTTATACTGTGTGGTAAGAAATAATTGTGTGTGTATTATATATTGACTTTGTATTGTACATTTATGTTTTTGACAAAATATTCTCTCTTGGCATCATTAAAAATATCCTTGATACTCACCACACAAATAATGTGTTAAATTTATTTACTAGAAGAAATGCCACCTCGCTTGTAAATAAATGCAATTTCTTTGTATGTGAGTGACAATATATAGGTTATGCACTTTTTTTTTTTGTTCTTTAATAATACATTTTTTGCAAGTGACTGGCAACACATGTTTCGAAACATTTTTCTAAATGTTCTGTTCTTCTGTGTAACTTGATAATATTGAGAAGAAAATGGATTATCTATTTTGGAAAAGTACTTTTTTTTATTGTTGAGAGAGAGATACATGCCAAATTTTATCTATTTAACTTGTTAGTGGTATTGGACTACCATGTTCACATACACTGGCTAGACTGTCTCTCCATGTTAAGTTAATAAAGGATGTGATTCCTATGAAACAAAGATCTTCAAATATCTTTGAAAGAAATTGTTAACTATGCATTTTTTATGGCTAATTTGAATGATTGCAATTTTTGATTTCTCTTTAGTGCAAATTTCTGTGAAATATGGTCAAAGACAAATTTTGTCCTCATTAATAAAAAAATTGGAGGATTATATGAAAAGTTGCAGCTTAAACTGTAGACATATGTTTGATTAAATTGTGAGAAATGTCAACAAAATTTAGCCTTATTGCTTAAACTGAAGGTTTTCAATTAAGAGAGCAATTTTTATTTTTTGTTGAATGATTAAATTTGGATAAATGTGTGTACTAGTAAATTTTGAAGTCATTAGATTATAATATAAAGTTGGACTATGAATGGTTTGTTATATATAACCAAACTTTTCAATTTATTCTATTCTGTTCTATATTACAAGCTTGGATACTTTTTATGTACTTTTCTTTCCTTGCTCACATAGATAGTACTGCAAAATTTGTTGTATTTATCTCTAGAAGATGTTTGTGCTATTATTGTTTTTACTGCTTTATATTTAAATTAACTTTTCTGTAATTTAAGAGGCTACTGCTTCCTTCTTTATATTTTTTTAATGCTTATGTTTTCTGTTTTGTTGCCAAACAAGTTGTCTGCAAAATATTATTTCTAATCTTTCAAAAATTACACGTGCAAAAACATGTATTCACGTATCGCAACCATTACGTAAATAAAAAATAACATAATCAAACTTTCATAACTCAAATTGATAAATACAAATGTAGAATTTTGTTTCCTATCGGAAATTTCGCGATTCTTATTAATCAATGTAATATTTTTCTATTCTTTTTTTTTTGTTAAAATGGTACATCTATATATTAAGCACATTTATATATTAAGAAAAAACTTTGTGCCCCTTTTTAAGCATATTGCATACTCTGAGGAGTGCGAGATTTGGCATAGTTAAAGTTCATATGGAGAAGGAATACAGAAAGATAAAATTTATGTATAATATGTGTTACAAATACATTAAATTAAATTAAATAAAACATTCATTGTTTACGTTCATACTCTGTAAAAAATTAGCGGAGTGGATGATTTGTAATCCATTTAATCTCCACAGCAGTGAAATCCACTCCAAGAGGGAGTTTATTTAGATTATTTATAAAAAATAAAAAATAAAAAAACCCTCTTTGGAATGAAATACAAAATGCGGATGATTTAAATCTGTCCATGTCAAACACATATTAGTCTGTGATCAAACAGTCGCACAAAGTAGAGATTGTGTCTAAGGAAGTTATATATAGTATGTATTACTAATACATTAAATAAAATAAAACATTCATTGTTTACGTTCATACTGAATGTCGAACACATAAAAGTCTGTGGTCAACAGTCGGACAACATTTATTTTTTTAACCGTCTGTTTTTTGTTTTAATAAAAAATATATAAAAAAAATATAAAGCACGTATTCTTTATTTCATTTTTGTATTAATTTTTTATTTGAATTTTATATAATTCTAAAAAGATAGGAAAATTAACTGTGTAGCCTTGGCGAAATCTGGCCAGTATAGCAATAAAAAAAATCCCCAAGGAAATGTCAAACACGTTATTGTTTTTTAAATATGACTTAGCCAAGCTATACCTCATTTTTCCTATCGTTCGTATTTTTCAAATAATTTGAAAATTAATGCATAATGACGTATTTGTACATGCTCGCAGCTGACGTAATAGAACAAAATTCAAAAAAATTATATGTAATGATTATAGAGGTATACTCTTTGACAAAAGAACCTCAACGTTCAAACTTAAAAATTTAATGAATTGCGGTCGAATTTCGACCGCTGGGCAACCTCTAGTTTTTGTAAATAATTACTCACTTATTTCATTAATCATCATTATTGCAGTTGCTAGGCAACTGAAAATCCTCATTTGACACTTGAATGTCTAATGAATGTATCAGGTTAACTGTGTAAGGTGGTTGGTATGCAGACCTTTCTTCTTTTAGAATACCATTACTGATGATGTTTACTTGAATTTATGAACTATGCCACACATTCAAGAAATATTTCAGAATGAAAAATGGTATGTAGGATTAGGACTTATCTTGATTTAATTCTGATGATCAGATGATTTGTGTGAAGAGGTTGCATTTAACTCCCTTCTCTCACAGGATTTCACCCTGATGGATTTCTTTTTGTAGGCAGTGGTGTAGCTAAGGGGGGGGGGCAATTTGAGAAGGGCGGCAAAAATCGGATATGGCGGGATACAATTTTATAACTAAGATCAGTGGCACTTACTCAATAATTGTGTTCATACAAAAAAAACTAATGTAACAAATGAATTACATTACTAATAAAATGTTATTTTCATGGCATACATATATATATAATATTATTTTGAGGTTGATGTTGCCAGTGCAAATTGTAAAGGAAAGGCTCTATTATCCCCTACATATGACATCTTTATGATGCTGTGCGGCATTCAAAATGTCGTATCAATATCATGGAGGTGTCGTAAAATATCTTGTGCTAATAGGGGCGGCATGTTGCAAATTCGCCCCTAGCGGCAAAAGTTGAAGCTATACCACTTCTTGTAGAGAAAATTGAAACATGACATTTAGATCTATTGAGTGTAATTTCAGACTAGCTACAGTTTACAATTTGAAAACAGAGATTGAAAGAGAATGTCCCCCAATCCCAATTGACATGGTTAGCACCATTTGCAATTTCATTGGTCAGTTTTATCACTAGTGCTTGGACACCAGTGTTCAGTAATTCGAACACTTCCAATAATTTTGCTAACTTGTGCAATTTTGTAAATTAATTTGAGTTATGAAAATTTGTATGCTATTAATTATTTATGTAATAGTTATTCTATGGATTTATACTTTTTTGGAACATGTTATATATGTGTGTATATATGTTTATAATTCTTGTTAAATGTTTAGGCTGCCTTCAGTAATCAATATACTTAATAACACATTTCTTAAAATTTAGGAATTTTGTACTTTTCATTTGGAATCCAAAGATAATGTAATGGACCCAGAAAACATAAAGGCTGGAATTCTTTTTAATGCTTTACTTCAGGAGTTATCTGAATGGAATGTTGATATTGGAGAAGCTTTAATGTCAAATATATCTGAAGTTATAGATATATTAATGGTAAGTTTTCATTTATCATAATAAGTTGCAAATGATTTAATTAATGATATATTGTTAATTATTACTGTAAGTTAGAAATGATTTATTATTATCACAGTAAATTACAAATGATTAAAAAATTTCAGTTTGGCAATAAAAGTCATTGAAATAATTGATAAAATTCATTTTCTAGACTTTGCTTGAAAGTATCTGCAACTGCAGGACTGATGCAACATTTTATGAGAAAACTCTTTGGGTTGTGCTGATGATTTTGAATTCAATTTTAGAAAGTGATGATCAGGTTAGTTTTAATTTTTTATTATTAATGATTTCAAGACTAATGACATTTAAAAATTTTAAATGTGTAGGATTCATTCCTTTCTGCTTTAAGTATTTAGCAACATCTGAAATGTTGTGTATTTATTGTTTCTTTTTTTGAGTAAATTCTTCTCAATGTTATTATGATTAATAGAAATTGTTATTGTGTTGGTCAGTCAAAAACTCCTTGGTCTCGGAGTCTCTTCGTATAAGGATATTTTGTTGAAACTTCATGGCAACACTGCAGAGATTTATCTGCAGTGCTTTGCATAATAGCTTGAACATGGCAGTATAAGTTTGCTTGCTAATCAGTGGCAAATGTGTCTTGGAAGCTGCAGATCTGCATCCAAATTGGGAATGCGTGCAGTGATTTGTTTTCTGTGGGCAAAAACTGCAGCGAAGTTTATCGACAGTTGCACAAAGTGTGATGGCACAAATGGTGAAAATGCAATATTGCTTCAAGTTATCGCGAAAATCACTTGAAGATTGATGGTCAGGTAAACTTTCGTAAGGCATTATGCTCCTGCTTGGCAGTACAAGACCATCAGGGTGGCCAGGTGACTGGGAATTTCGGGAGATAGGGGAAAAAGTCAGGGAAATTTATTCTAAAACTGGAATTTTTTTTATTTTTATAATTCTTATCAGATGCGACAATTTGCTGATCTTTTTTCACAAGCAGAATGAAACAGCGTTGGTAACCAATGAAAATCAGTCATTTACTGATAGTCAAAAATGGATGCCATTTGCGTTTCTTTTCGGCTACGAACAGGATCACGTTCCTTTTATTAGATAAAATCTATAATATAATGAAATACAAATTTATAATACAATCACACTCCTTTATGGAAGACAAACAGGAATTTGGCTACATGCCAAAGAGATTCAGTCAGCTTATGAAATCGTAAATTTCCCTTTATCTGTCTTCAAATTAGCATCCACATTACTGCTTGCTTTTATGATGATTTAATATCAAATAGGAGTTATATAGCAGAAATAGTTTATTTTTCACTTCTCAAGATCTTTTTGTTGAATTATGAAGTATTGGATGTTAGTGCTAACATTTTCTTTCAGCAAACATTATGAATACATATCATTTTGCTAGATTATGGGATCTTCAAAGTATTGGTGGGTTTTCTGTATCCAGGTCATTGTCTAGATATATAAAGGAGCATTTTTTTTATTATGAATACATGTTCTTTTTCCCCCTCCTTTACACAGACCTTTGACTTATACTTACCAGATCATATTTGGCAGAGTGATGAATTAGCACAAGAGAGAAGCTGACACCATAAAATTGTTTTAAAAATTCAAATTAGATTTTTATTTATTTAATTTTAAATGGTAAATTTGAGTGTTTTTTGCCCATTTTCACAGATTTTTTTTTCTCTATTATTATTCATATATGTGCGACTTCTGGTGTTTTAATTTATAATTCTTAAATTTTTTCTTTTTGAGGCTTATTAAAGGAAGTTGGTTGGAACAAAAAGTTTTTTTTTTCTTTTGCAAATGATTCCTTGACTGAATATTATGTTTCTATATTTTAATTTATAAACATCAGCATCTTGCATCTTTTTTTCTCTTTCTTTTCTTTTATTTCATTCTTGGGCACTCTGTCAGTGTGCATGTGATTTCGTTCTGCATCTTTCGTGATTAAATTTTGCGAGAATGAGTTCTGATAATTGGTTGGCAGGTTAAATACCGGCCTAAACAGGTACAAATCTTCTAGTGTTCTACATATTAATATACTTGCAAAAAATGGGGGATGTTTCTAAAAATCAAGTTTATCTGAAGCATGATAGTGAAAATTACTTTTTTGTTTTGTTTTCTGAGCATTAAATTTTGTTTATTTTACACTGAATTTAGTTACAAAGAGTAGAACTTGCATACTATTAAGAGTGTACTGGGCATTACATAAGTTGAAGGAAATAAAATGAGATCATTCTGAAGATTTGGGATACCTCCGGAAAAAGTCGGAAATTTTTATAAAACCTGGAAATGCCGGGGAAATTCAAACAGCAAAAATGGTGGCTACCCTGACCATATATGGGGAAACTAACGAGGGTTCAGAGAAATTTTAGGTTGAAATTGTGGGATACCCCCCCCCCTTCCCTTATAGCCCAGCTCTTGCAGTTTATTTCCATGCCTTCGGATACAATGAAACAAGAATTTTTAAAGCGATGATAACAATTGGATAACAAGATGAAAGCTGTAACTTAACAATAGTTATTGGATAGGAATTATTTTCAGAAGATATAGAAAAACTTGTGCCACACCTTGACAAATGTTTAAATAAAGGAGGTGATTACGTCAAAAAGTAGCTTTTGTATGGCACTTTAGTGTACATATATCATAATTACAAAATTTCAATCCTTTTTAGTTTTCTCAAAAAGTTCAACTAACTTTTGATTCTTGTATTGTAAGTTTTTTTTTTTTTTTTAGCTAAATAAGAAGTGTAATGTTATCGGCTTATAATGTATTTTTCGTATGTTTATATGAAATTTGTCAGAAGGATACAAATTGCTCTTTACAACACTTTTCATTCAATGTTTGTAAAGGAACTGAAATATTTGAATCCAGAAAACTTATTATTGCTTTTAAAAACTCGAAAATCATTTAAATGAAAATATTTCTGATTTATTTTGAAAAAGAAATTTGTATTAGTTATTGTATATATTTCTTTCTGTAAGAGGTGAGAAAGCTGGAATTATTTTACTTTTATTTAACAGTCTAGCATATGTATGCAAGATGTCCCTTTTGTATAAAATGCCCATTCTGTTTTATTCTTTTCCACTTTTATTCTTTTTTACTTTTTGAATATACTGTTATCATTTCCATTTTATTATGCATTTATCTTGTTAATATATTTTTTCTTTCTTTTGGTAACATTGACAATATAGTCATCACTACCCATATACTGTATCTTTCAATATGAAGCAGTTTAGAGAAGGTAGAAGGATGGCTGCAGGTGTGTCAAGTAAAAAAACTAAATGAACCAGATTTAAATTCATTTCATTAATTTTTTTTTTCCTCCCAGCTTACTCCGGCTGATTGGTCTTCCTTGAAAAAATGTCTTCCCAGTTTGAAGAAACTTCAAAAATCTGATATTGATTCTGACTTGAAGGAAATAATATTCAGTATTATAATTCACATTGCAACTCATGGTGCTGCTTGCAAAAATGGTATAGAGATTGTAAAAGACTTTGTGACAAACTTTCCTGATCATGCCAGTGTAGCTCTAAAGCCAAGTGAACAAAGTTTACTTGATTTGGTCGAGAAATTTGATCGAGAATGTAACCTCTCAGCTCAGTCTATTAAATCAAAACCACCCTCATGCATTACATCATCTAATGAGTCGTGTTCCAAGGCATCATCATCATCTGTCAAACGTACTCAAAGTGAAAAAGGTGTGCCAAAACATAATACAAACTCTTCTAAGAAATCTTCAGACTCTGCAAAGATCTCTAAATTAGATGAATCTGCATCCAAAAAGAAAGATTCACCTTATATGCTGGCCATGAGAGATGCAAGGACTAGTTTAGTACATATAAAAGGAAATGGACTTATTTCATTAGTAAATTTACTTAAAGAAAAAGATGAGGAAACTCTTCAAAATAAGAAGGAAGTATTAAAGACTCTCAGGGTAAGCAAGTGCTATATTCACTTCTATGTTGAATTACAATTTTTAATACTATTAAATTGTATTGTCATTTTCTCAGTTTTGACTTGAATTTAATTATTGCTTAATGAGTCTTGGAAATCTAACTGTTACATTTTCCATAATATAAACAGAAAGAGACTTATAAACACATCTGTGCTGTCAAGATGTGTTTTTCTGTTCCATATTGTTTAAGTTATAAGCAGAAAGGAGAAAAAAAAATCCTAATGAAATTATATTTGTATGCATTTTGTAGGTTTTTTTAAGAAAATATATTAAAAACAAAGTAAAATCAAATCCATAAAGTGTGCACGTACATTATTGTCAGTTTCAATTCAAGTTTATAGTATGGGGAAACTGTGTTGTGTGTCAGTGTGTACAACTAAATAGTCCTGAATATTTACTTTTAAAAACAAGTAATTTATATCCTATTTGATAAAATTCTATGTTTAAAACAAAAGTTGTTAAATTTCATAGAGCTTTAGTATATATACTAGCTGTTATGCCTGGTGCTGCTCGGGATTAAAATACTCTCAAGTCTAACATTTTTGATGGAAAAACTACTTTTGTATAGAAAATTATAATACCCAAAATTTTTTTATCGTCTGAAACGTTTTTTTAATTAAGATGAGAATATCGGTTGAACCAGATGATTTTTAAAAACTGCCGATAGCCAATTTTCTCCATAAGTTATTAATACTTATTGCATAGGTACTTCAAATTTTGTTCATAAATCTTGCAATATAAGAAAGATTTTAACGAATGTTTTGGGATAATTACATAGTAAATTTTTCATTAAGAAAAAGTGTTAGAATAAATTTGAATAAAAAAAAATAATAAAATTCGTCTTCATCCAAAATTCTTCTAATGTGATCTAGCAACAGTTCTTATGTATTCTTGTTCTTCACCAATAAAAAAAGTGTTGTAAATTTTATACACAATTTAATTTTGAAAAATTATTAAAATGAGGGCAACAAATTGAATGGAAATGGACCTTGTGTCGTGAAAAGCTTATTTTTTCAACTTTTATTATGTGTAAAAATAGTTTTTGTGACATAATTACATATTTTCGAAAAATATCACGGAAAATGCCAAAAATCTTGCTTTATTTCCAGTTAACTGAAATTTTAATAAGATCTGGGGCTTTTGACGGTTGAATCTCTTATATAAAATATATTTATAAAAATAAGCAAAAATTTCAGAAATAAAAGTAAATTAGTTCAAAGTCTAACCATTGCCTAGCAACAGAGTAGCTATAAATTTTGATTTATTTCAAAATCGTCTGCACATAATTAGCAATTATTAAACTTTAAAAAATTGAAGGAAAGATGTCACAGATATAAAATTGATATCATTGAAAAGGTAAAATTTTGAACTTTAAGATGGTATAAACATTTTTTGGGAGATAATTTGCTCCGAACTTACAACGTTAGTTAATTTTCTGTTGGTTAATTCTCCGTTTCAGTTAATTTCTAATTAACTGACTGTTTAATTAACTTTCTGACTTCGAAAAGTTGACGATCTTCCTCTTGTCTTAAATAATAAGTGTGCAAAGTTTGGTTTAAATTGCTGCAGTAGTTTAGGAGGAGATGTGGAACATACACATATACATAGCCACATACATACCCACATAGACTTTTATTTATATTAAGATTTGAAAACACTTAGGATGTCATTCACCATTGATACAATCTCTCATGGCTTTCTATGTTTTGTCAACTTGAATTGTCACTGTTTGCTTGTTGTTGAATTTCATCTCAATGAAAATGATGAAAATATTTGCCATTTTAACCTTTTTGTTATAAAAGCTTTTATCATATATTTTTTAAAAATTTGAATTCCATCTTATTTGTCTTCTTTAACAAATACTTGTATTCTTTAAATCTGAAATTCACAACTACTTGCATTCTGCCTTATTCATGAAGCCAGCTTTATCCATTTATACATATTGTATGTATTTCTTGAAATAAAAGAATTGGATCATTCATGGTGGGTTGCATTTTAAGGTTTTGATAACTTCTGTACAATATTTGTTACATATGAGTCTGTGTTGTTTATTTAGAGTTCTTAAGACTATTTTTGATTTTTTTTAAATTATTACTTGTAAGGAAATCACATTGGTTTGCATTTTTTTTTTTTGCAACATGTAAATTTTTTCCTTTATAAAGCTGCAATTTTGTAAAAATATTTAAAAAAAAAAGAAGGAATTCATCCTTGTTTAAAATAGTTAAATTTAAAAACAAAAAATTGGCTGTTTTTTAATGGAAAATTTTGCTTTGGATTGGTTTATGTTTTAGTTCTTGTTTTAGGATTTGAATAATTTGTCACTGATTTTATATTTGATTTATTTTTATGCTTTGATTTGCAGCTGTCTTGTGATGAATTTCAAGAAAATAATTTAAAGTGTTTAATTTTGCAGAAAAGCCTGGAAGATGAAGATTCCCATGTTTATATACCTGCCATCCAAGCGTTGTCAATTCTTGGAGCAATAGAGCCTGATTTTGTTCTTCCGTATGTATTAAATCAGTACCAGGCCAGTGAAGAGAAGCACATTGTTTTGAAACTAGGTGAAGTTCTTTTGAAAATCTGCAACACTCTTGGTAAGTTATAAAATTGAATTGTATGTAATTTCTTCTTACATTACATGACTCGCTTAAAATTCTTGATGAAAAAAACGGATTATGCATTCAGACTCGTTAAACATTTAAACATTTATTATTTTTCTATTTAAAACAATCAAATTGCATGACTTTTTTCTTACAAAAATCATCCTTCAAGTATAGCTATGTCAAGTACTTTAGATTTCAATTTCTAGATTTAAATTCCATTGATTTCAAAAATTTGAGACTGATTTAAATAATAATTGTAATATTTAAAAGTTATATGATACTTAGGCAGTTTTACATATATCAAAATGTACTTAATCAGTTTTTATGCTCAGTATTTTATTTTTAGTCCCTAAAAAAAAAAAGTGATAGCATCTTGTAATTTAGTTATTTTTCTAATCCTCCTCCAAGCAGAGAAACTAGATTTTTCTGATCTCGCTATACAGTGCCAAAGTGAATAACGTATTTATTAGTATACTTTCTTAAACATCTTCTAATAAAAAAAACCCTTGTCTTTGGAATTCAATGATTTTTTTCCCCAAAAGAAGTTCATTTTTCTGTACTGAAAGCCATCGTGCCAAAATAAAGGTCTGTTTTTAGGATTAAATTTAAGCTCAAAATCATGGTACTTAAAATAATAAAATATTTTTATGGTATTTATGCATTATTGTGTAGAATTGCAGATCATGCTCCACAAAGTTCTAAAAACTTCCTGTTCTCTCAGGAATCTATAAAATAAACTTTACATAACTGAACTCAATGTCATCTAAAGCAAATCAAAATGCAAATGTTATTTTTTTGTGGAATAGAATTAGATATTGATAAAAAAAAAAAAAAAAAAAGTCATGACGGAGAGAGGACATTCATAAAGTATCTCCTACCAATTTCAAAATGGATTGCAAAATGCTGCTTTGTTACAATAAATATGCTAATTGTGATATTTTCCCCTTGTTTCTAGTAAGAAAAAATGTTTCTTGTGCTTGTTCATTCCTTTCATGTGCGTTTTCTCGGCAAATACTTTTTATATGAAATCAAAATAGTGTATAATGTTTGCATATTTCTTGCTTTTAATTTTTTAACGTATGGTGTAGATTCCACCACATGTTACTCTCCAAATAACCATATCTAACTTTTGCTTCATAAAATATAATTAAATAACATGTATCCTATAGTCCAAATAAGTTATTAATAAACATGTTTTTCATGTTTTTTTCTTTCATTTCTTTAGGAGATTCACTGTCTAAATATAAGGACATACTACTTCATGCTTATTTAGTTGGAACAAAACGTGATGATCCACAAATTCGTTCATCCAGTCTTTCCAATTTAGGGCAAGCATGTATGTGCTTGAAATTCCAAATAAGTAATCATTGGCTTCAAGAAGTAAGTGTTCAGAAGCTTAAAGCTAAAAAGAATCTTTAAAATCATATGAACTTCTAATTTAATAGAACATGATTATAAGTCGCATTTATACGATAACACTTCAATGTGTGTGCATTTATTTCCTTGTGCAGTTTTTAATGCAAAAGTTATTTTTCTGTAGTACATTGAAAACTTTTAGAGATCTGTTATTAAATTTCAATCTGTTTCCATTAACTTTTGCATTTTGCGGGCATCGATAAATGGAGTCTGGAGCTTTGTTCAGAAGCAAGTTAAAGAAGTGCAGTTAAAATTTTGTAGAATTGCTTTAGGTGGGCAATCATCTTTAATCAAGAAATGTTAGATTATACGTTACTGAAAAATAAAGTATCCATCAATTTATGCAATGAAAATGGTAAAAATGCTGTCCAGTTTTTGACGTAGACTTTCATCTCTCCATAGTTGTCTAATGGTGTGTCAGGAAAGGAAAAAATTATGACGCTTTTCATGGTATTTTTAAATGCTTATAGCTCTTCTACCAAATAACATGGAGAGTTGGTTTTAGTTTCATTTAACAGAGAAAGGTAGACATTGAAGATTGCAAAAATAATTTTAGAATTTGTAATTAGGGTTTAGTCACAGTTGAGTTGCAAAGAATTTTGATGTCACAGCTACTGTGCATGCACACACATTGGTTGTGAGTGGTATATAAACTGGATTTTAACAGATTAATAATTAATTCATTTCAGATTAATTAATTCATTTAGCATGGGTCAAAGTCACATGGTACTTTAGTCGCATAAAGTTATAGTTGAGTAATCAATTAATTATTATTAACAATTGTTGATTTAATTGAGCTGTTCTTTCCATCGATTTATTTTAGTTGAGTCGGTTTTAGTTTCATTTAACAGAGAAAGATCATTGATTATAGATCAAAGTCACATAGAGCTACTTTAGTCGCATAGAACAACTTTAGTCACAGTTGAGTAAGGTAAGCAAGTCCATGCCCCTCAATCCCAGCGTCCATTTCGCAGAGACAGCCTCCTGTCGATTTTTTTTATATTATTATTAAAGCAAAGGATTGTAAAATTCTTGAAAGGATACCAGAAAAATTAGGAAAATAAAACCATGTAAATTGAACCAATATTACCAAAAAAGTAATTTTCTCTTTTTTAAGATAATGCCACAATACTTATTTGATAATTTTTATTACAGTTATGAAAAACAATTTATTATTGCTTAAGAACTTAGAAAGTTAACATGCAGTTAAAAATTTTATAATGAAGCAGTTAAGACTAATTCTTTAACTCATTTGATTTGAAGTCTCTTTGTATGTCTTATAGGATAACTATTAATGTTGAGATATGAATGATTGTGTTCTGATTGCATATTCCAAGGTTTGTATCTCTTTCCTTTAGATACTAAATTCTGTTTTGACCTTCTTAAAAACTGATCCAGATTTGGAAGTACGACGTTGTGCAGTGATGGTTATCTATCTCTTATTGAAAGGACTTGATAAAGATGTACTTACTGTAAGTTTTTTTCCCAGAATTCCAGTTATTACAATATTTAAAAAAAAATTTTTGTTTAATAAAATAAACTAGCTGATACAATTAAGATTCTTTAAATTATTGTATTTTCTAAATTTGTTGTTCCGAGTGTTATTTTTAAATGTTATCTAGAGCAGTGGTGCACAAACTATTTTCATTTCCGGCCCCTTCACTTTGTGTAAAATTTTTTCGTGACCAATCAAGGGGGTCGAAATCATGTGTTTTGAAGATGAGCCTTATATTTTTTATTATCAAATAAATCTCTTTAAATTTAGCGTCCCACAAACATTTTCTCGCAACCCCCAGAGGGGTCGCGACCGGTTTGCGCACCACTGGTCTAGAGGACTGATTTATCTTGTAGTATAGAAAAATATAAATTTTATTACCATTAACAATAAAAGTTAAATTTGTAAAATAAAAATAGATTTCACTTGGAGAATAGAGAATATAACTTATTTACAGAATGAAACTTGTTTTAACCCCCTGACTGCCCAATTGTTTTGAACTTTTAGCTATCAGGTTAGAAAACTTAGCTTTTTTTTTTTTTATTTCATTATATCTTTGAAATCTTAAGAACACTTTATGCATGGTTGTTTAAGAAAATATACTTATAAATACGAGCTGTATCTGCTTTTGAACTGAACATGAAAAACAGAAAAAGACGTTTGTGCCATTCGGAGGGTTAATAATATGAATTTAGAATATCTTGCAAAATGTTTTTGTAATATAATACCATTCAACATCATTGATATTACTGAAGCTGTTATTATTTTGAATTTGCTTTTTGTACCAGTATGTTGATAAATTTAAGATAAAGAAATTCTTATATTTTAATGAAACAGATAAGTTTTTCCTTTATTGAAGGCTAAGCATTCGTAATCAAATCAGATTGTTTGAGTACTTTGATTCTGTATTTATTTTCAAGATAACTTTTTTTTTTTTTTTTACTTGTTTTGTTTTTGTTTTTTTTTTAGTGCTTAACTGGTCTATAAACTTAAAAAAATATTTTTAAAGTTTTTTTTTTTTTTTTTTTCACTGGATACTATTACGAAAAGAGCTATAGATCACATTTCTGTACAGCATATTTATTCTTCAAAGACTGCTTCTGCTAAATATACTGTGAGGCCACGGTGGCCTAGCAGTAAGGTCTTGGCTTCAGTCAGGGCCAAAGGGTTCCAGGTTTGAAGCCTTACTCCACTGAATATTTTCCGTGTTTTTGGCCTGTTGCTCATTAAATCATACTGGCCAAATGTCCTCCCATGAGTGTTGGAAGTTTGATGCAGTTGTCATCCTTGTCATCTGACTGTGGCTCAAAATGACTAGGTTCTTCCCAAAATAATCCTCGGGTTCCTTCAAAACGGGACGTTAATATAACTAAACTAAGCTGGATATACTGATATTGAAGATCATCTTATGTAATTTGATTTTTGAGATTTTGTATTGTCTCCAAGTGGTAGCGTGTTGTTCTTATTATCATCTGTTGTAATGAGACTTGATTTGTTTAGACTTTTTTTTTTTATGTATATTGGATTTTGAAGTGTACCCAAATAATAAAGAGTAATCTCGGGAACATAAGGATATATTTTAAACTGAATTTTACATGATACATTGCCGAAGATAGCAGGCAGAGTTCACTCGGAGCGGTGTCTCAATTAAAACCGGTTTGCACTGGTCTTCCTTCTTGCTGCTGTATATCCCTCTGTGCTGGCGGTAAGTCCACGGGAACCACCACATGTTCTTTTATGCAATAAAACGTAAGAGTGGGACAGCTAATGCTGAATTGTATAACTCAAATTTGTACGTACTGTGCAATTTGTATACTTAGCCCATTGTCATACATCTTTAATAAAATTTGTTTGCATAGTTTAAATATTAATAAGATAAATTGTTCCACGGACTTCCTTTAATTGCTCATGCAAAACTGCCAAATTAGAAATCTTTTTTGTGTTGGATTTTTCTGTATATATATGTACGCCAAGTTTACAGAAACATTATAATATTGAATCATAGTAAAACAGAACAGATGTCGTATGTTAAATATTTTGCTACATGATTTTATTATTTCCTGCTCTTATTTATTTTTTCTATTTCTAGGGTTTGGACAATGAAATGAAAACAATCTACTCCCAGTTAA
>BGPR01019847.1:0-28633 GCA_013235015.1 Araneus ventricosus
TTTAGCCATATCTTTGCGCATGCGCAGTACGTTTTTCGTTATATCTCTAATCACCTAAGCAGGAATTGACTTTAAATTTTTTTTTGTATTATTTGTTAAGAAATTACATCGATTTAAAATGAAACCAATGGGTGGGACACCAGTGGCCTAGTGGTAAGGTCCGGGCTTCGGTGGCGGAGGGTTCCAGGATCGAAACCCGATTCCACTGGAGATCCGCCGTGCATGTGGGCCTGTTGCACGCTAAATCATACATGGGGGAAAACGTCCTCCCACTGGTGTGGTGCGGAAGTTTGGAGAAGGGGTGCCAGCTCAAGTGTCATACTCGTCACCTGCCCGCTGTTCAAAATTGCGAGTTCCGTCCCAAAATAGCCCTTGTGTTCCTTCAAAACGGTACGTTAATATAACTACACTAAACTAAGCCAAATTTCATCCATCTAGCTGGTTGCGTTTTTTATACGCAGATATAATTGCTCAAATGTTTCTCAAAATCTCATCTTAATCTTTTTGAATTAATATGATACTTTTTGTGTGTAAAATTCGTGTACGATAAAGTGAAAAGGAAGAAATGTGTTCCAAAAAGTTGACTGGATATTGAAATGCAACCTCATCCTTTTCCAGAGATCGAATTTCTGGACATTTCTTTCACTTTTCGATGCAGAAAACTTTTTCATTCGAAAGTAAATTCGTAAATATTTCGTAAATTAGTACACAAGAAAAGTAATGAATAAAAGGAGGAGACGTGTTCCAAAAAAGTTGTCTTGAGATTTTATTTTTTCTCGACATCGAATTTTTTTGTTGATAAGAATTTAATCTGCAACTGAATTCTACACAACAGCTTTTCAATTTAAAATTCAAAAACGAAAAAATTATAAAAAAGGAAAAAAAAAATATGTTCCAAAAACTAGTCTTAATCATGAAATATGATTTCGTTCTTTACAACGCGATTTATATTCTACTACAGCAAAGACTATCTTTAGAAACATCAGAAATCATATTTCTTGGATAAAGGAAATGAAACCACAACCCTCACTGAGTTCCTAGAAAATTCGCTTTCTATAGTTATCGCAGGTGACAAATCCGATGATATCGACATGGAATGAACTCCATCTTATTTAATATACATTACCCACTCAATTCTTTATCTCGTGTTAGCCATTAATCTTCGAGGATAATGAGTCAAATCAAAAAAAGCGAAGAACTTAAACGCTGGCAGGCGTTGGTTTCTTGACTCTAAATGCATAATTTGACGGCTACTGTTTGGAAGATCATGCATAAGTAATTGGGACTCCATTTTGTTGTTATCATTTTTCCAGCAAATAGAAAAGTCATTACCATTTTTTATAATTTTTTTCAGCGATTTATTTGCATCGTTTAACCTTGAATATAACGATTTGGCAGAGGAAAAAATTTCCTTGCATCTTCTTGAATTAATTTTTTATGGAAATGTTCGCTTGTTAAGGTTGTGTAATATGTTACTTAAAGATATTATCTATGAATTGTTGCAATATTTGAAAAGCTTTCTAAAGCAGCATAAATTTTATTGTTTCTTTAGAAAATTCTATATTTGTTATTGTTGTTATCATTTGTTGCATTGATATAGAAAAGTCATTACCTTTCTCATGATTTTTTTCAGCGACTTATTTTCATTGTTTAACCTTGAACATCGCGATTTGGCAGAGAAAAAATTTCATTGGGTGTTCTTGAATTGATTTTTATGGAAATGTTCTCTTGTTAAGGTTATGTACTATGTTATTTAAGACTTTATCTATGTCTTATTATAATATTTGATTATTTTGCTAAAATAACACAATTTTTATTATTTCTTCAGAAAATTCCATAAAATTCTTTTCGATTGTGATTTTGATTTGTTCTTTTTGATTATTTAATAGTGCGACATATATTCAAATTCGTTAGAGTCATTTATTATTTGGCGGCAAAGTTGTTAACCGATAAATTGTAATTTTTCCGCGATTTATTTTCATCACTTTACCTTGAACATTACGATTTGGCAGAACAGAGAATATCATTGGATATTCTCGAATTAATTTTCATGAAAAGTTCACTTTTTAAGAATATGTAGTATATTACTTAAATATTTTATATACGCCTAATTATAATATTTGAAAAGTGTTTTTTTATTTCTTCAGAAAATTTCATAAAATCCCTTTCGATTGTGATTTCAATTAATTCTTTTCGATTATTTTAATAACGCGCCTTACATTAAAACTCGTTATAATGAACTTTTGGCAGCAAAGTTGTTAATTATTAGATTAAACAGTTTTCAGCCGTTTTTATCATGGCACTCAACAAGAAATTCAGTTACTTTTCTTTATGCTGCGAATTTTCTTTTCAACTTTGCCACGCTTTCTATACAATCATTTGTTTCATAAGACAAAATGAATGAGCGAAAAAGGTCACTTTTTTTAAATAAGTCTTTGAAAACTCCAAAATATCAAACCTGTTTAAAGCAGATGACAATTAAAGAGGATTATAATCAAAGTGAATACATACAAAGAATATAATAAAACTTGTTGACGTTAGAGTTTTAATAAATTTGCAGGATCAGATTGTTTCAGGTAAATTTATCTGAATCAGTTATTTTAACTTTACAAGCAAGGTTTAAACAACACATACTGTAAAAATTATTTTATATATGAATGTGCAAATGTGGGACAGATAAATAATTATAAATTGATAAATAATTTATTGATAAATAATTATTAACTGATAAATAATTTATTGATAAATAATTATTAATTTATAAATAATTTATTGATAAATAATTATTAATTGATAAATAATTTTTTGAGAAATAATTATTAATTGATAAATACTTTATTGATAAATAATTATTAATTGATACATAATTTATTGATAAATAATTATTAATTGATACATAATTTATTGATAAATAATTATTAATTGATACATAATTTATTGATAAATAATTATTAATTGATAAATAATTTATTGATAAATAATTATTAATTGATAAATAATTAAGCAATTATGGTTTCAAGAGCGTCACCATTAAATCTGTGATTCTATGGAAAATCATTCTCTGGATTTCGGCTGGTTGAACATGCGAGTAATTAGGCTTAGCAACATTTCAGCTTAAACTTGAAGCATTTCTTTCCAAATTATGCTTAAACACGATCTGACAAAATGTCAGCTATAATACATCGTTCGAAAATTATTTTGAAGTCCATAAATATCTTAGAAAATTGCTCTTCCGGGTGTATTTATGGAGCATTTAGGACTATTCGTTTTAAAGAAATATTAAATTTTACATTTCACTAAATTTACCCGTGACTACTTTTGATCGGTTTTTACGTACAGTAGTGTACTGCTAATCCGGACGGGAATTTTTTAAAATTATTTATGTACATAGTATATATTAGAATTATGTACAAAGTTATTTTGTCTTGTTAATCCTACATCAGATCGTAGATTAAAAACTTAGGACTAGGTATACAGTAGTACTAAAACTACAATTAACCTGTAGGAAAAATTGTATGTATTTTATGGAAAAAACATCGATTTTTTATAGTTTTACCCAACCAAAACTTGTATTGCGCGTATTTTAAGGCAAATTCCGTTTAATCTGGACATTCAGTGATCCGGACAGGGTGCGGTTCCATCTAGTCCGGATTACCGGGGCTCTAGTGTACCTTTTTTGAATATTAAGGGAGGTTTTTATTTAATTTGATGTCAAATGGCGGCTTTTATTCAAATATTTATTGAATGGTACGGTAATCACAACTTCATACTGCGAAAATAAATTCGTTCTTTTTGCTTCATTTCTTTCTGGGAGTTATTTAAATTGTTTTTGAATGAATTAATAAGAATATGAAGACGAGTTTGTATTTCACTGATTGCTGATATTTAGACGTTTCAGCATGTGTCGCGTCTTCTGAACGTAATTATAAAAGGTATGTTAATGATTATCTAACCCTCTGAAAGAAGGACGGGAAGCTATTGTTCAGATTTGGCGTATGATTAGCACAAGAAGAGATACTTTCATCAGGTGCTGCCGTTTACTTTCAGCAGAAGGAACACTCCAAAATCAATAAAGAACTTCTAGAAATGTATGCCAGCGACAGTCAAGAAATTAAAAACTATTATCAATGGGGAATTTCTTAATAACTCGCTTGTTTACTTTTAATTAACCGTTGTACCAATGACGTGAAATTTTCCAATAGGTTTTCGTAATATTATAATCCTGCTTAAGAGCAATCAGTGAATCTTGAGAATCATCAGCACATTTTGGTGGAATAATCCGATTTATTTACCAAGATAATCATGAAGCAATTTTCTTAATTAAATTTCTATCCAAATAGGGGATGCATTTTCAGGAACAATAAGGAAACGCAAGATAATATTGATGCAGTCTATAAAGTAAATTATATCAGTTTCTTATGATTATGACTCAACTTAGAGATAATATTAAATATTATTAAAGATACCAATTTTTTTTTTTACATTCGAAACGCTTAGGAAGCTATGAGTTATTTTTTTAAAAAAAAATTCAATATTATACTTGAGTTTCATAGAGTTTCAAACAATTATAAAGTTTTGATCTCTATCTATAATTATGAAAGGCAATGTCTGTGCGTGCGAGCGATGTCCAGACGAATCTATTGCACTCACGTCCCTGAAATTTGGCACACAGGTAGTCGTAATGTTGACTCAATGCACCTCGAAGCCGGAATTTTAAAATTTAATCTAGAAATTTTTTATTTAATGTTTTGTGTTGTTTTGGGTTATTTTTCGCACTAATTTCTCAATAGCATGGTTTCAGATTGAACGAAAATTATAGATATGCCATCGAACAGAACAAACGATTTCCGTTCTAATGAAGTTTGTTTTGTACGTCTAACATAATATACTGAACTTTGAAAAAACATTGAAAAATAGTCACTTTTATGTTAATTTTCCATTCGATTTGGTTAAATTCTAGCATCCGTCTTTCTAATAACGCTATCATTTTCATTTTTTTTCAGCTTATAACTGAAACTTTTCTGTCAGATTTAAAACAAGAACCATTAAAATACCATTTCCCGTTTTTTTTTAATTAAATTTCCCTGATAAGTTCAAACAGTTTTTTTTGCAAGCGACCTTTCCCAACAAGAAATTCTCCGGAGCATTCCCAGAATGCATTGTTGCAATTTCATTGGCTGGTACGTGACCTACCTCGCGGCACATGACATCATTACTTTCGCGTTCTGCGAGGAGATGATTTATTTACTCGATGACTTCGATTATTATTTCCAAGCGTGTCTTATTTCTTTGTCTTTCATACTTTGCTTGCGGTGTAATGAATTTCACATTGTAATTTTTTAACATTGTTTTGGATTAACGGTACTCGGCACTGTTTTCCTGCAATTCGAATATCACTGACGAGAGGAAAAAGAAACAGACAAACTCAATAGTATATATATTTCTGTTTTGATTTCGTTTTCAAAACTTTCATTTATGTAATTGTATGTGGGACTTTTTTAAAATTTTGTTGAAGTCCTCATTCCACGGACAACGCCGTGCGCGTACTGCTAGTTAAAAATAAAAGAGAATGTGTGTGTGTTCGCGCTCTATAGGTCACACCGCTGGATTTACAGCTACGAAATTTGGCACAAGTATACTTTGGAAGATGGGAGTGTTAACGTCGGAGCCCTTTTTTTGAAATTTTAATTCGAATTCTAATTAATTAAAAGTTAATCGAAATGCTGTCGTTTTTCCTTAATAACTTCCAAAAATATTACAGAACAAAAGTCATTTTCACACCATCTGAAAATTCAAAAAATTATCTTTACTATGATATCAATTAAAATGCTGTAAAATTTTTTTGACTAATTTTAAATTTAAAAATATATTTTTAGGCATAATTGCACGGCACAATTTAGGTCCAGCAGCATGTTAACCGAATCAAAACATACCAATAACCATAGTTAAAGATTAGCAAACATTACCTTTGAACTTACTGGATATATTTCCTCATATACTTATTATTTTAGAGGGCTTTGTTTACATATTTCACAGAAAAAGTGATGAAATAGAAAAAAGCAAAATCCAGAAGCATGTTACATTAGCTTTCAACAATGGAAGAGAAATACGCAAATAAGTATTTTTGTGAAAACAACGAAAACGGATTAAAGGTTGAAAGAGTTTGAATTCTATTGCAACGATGAAAAGTATAAAGTTTGACATTATTAAAAAGACAATTTTTTGAATTTTAAGATCTTAAAAAAATCATTTTTGTGTGATAATATGTCTGAAATTTATCAACGAAAAACACCAAAATTTCGTTCAATTTTAATTAAATAAAATTCTAATGAAAATTTCGAAAAAAATCGCTCCGAACAGCACATTCTTACCCTTCAAAATATATTTGTGGCGAATTTGGTATCTCTAAATCTAGCAGTCTGTCCAACATAAACATACACGCAAAGAGACAAAAACACATAAGATATTATTATTAACTAGCCGCCTTCGGCGACCAGCTTGTCCGCCAGGAATATAATTTCAATTAAATCTTTTATGTATAATCTGATATTCTTCACAAATTAATTTTAAATTTCATTTGTGATTGACATTTAACCCATGTTCTTACAGTAGCCTCGCACTCCTGGCTCAGAGTTCAGGGGTGTACAGTGGTCATAAGTAGCCTCGCACTCCTGGCTCAGAGTGTGGGGGTGTACAGTGGTCATAAGTAGCCTCGCACTCCTGGCTCAGAGTTTGGGGGTGTACAGTGGTCATAAGTAGCCTCGCACCTGTTCATGAACATCCCTAATGGTGTCAAGTAACTGTCTGTGTCATGTAACATCTAACAGCGCGCTGTCGGCATCAACTTCACTCTCTTATTTCTCTTTCAAAATATGTATTTGATTTCAGCATTAAAATGGCGCGGGACAGTTTACGTCCAGCAGCATGTTAGCTGGATGAAAATATACTTATTAAAACATAGCATTAAACATTCAGATATCGCCTTAGCTTCCAACAATGGAAGAGAAACACGCACATGAATATTTGTTTAACCAATGAAAACGCTTTGAATTGCGTTGCAAGAATGTAAAGTACTGTTGTAAATTATGCCAAAAATATTTTTAAAAATTTATTAAAATTTTAAAAAATCGTACAAGTTAATTGATATCATTGAAAAAATATTTTTAAAATTTTTAGATGGTATAAAAATAATTTTTGAGCTGTTATATGTTCGGATGTTATTGAGGAAAAACGCCAAAATTTAGCTTAATAATTAAAATTATAATTAAAATTTCAGAAAAACGGCTCCGAGGTGCACATTCCCACCCTCCAAGGTATGTTTGCGCCATATTTCGTAGCGGTGTGTCCTGTAGAGCGCCAAAACACAGACGGACAGACACAGACATTCTCCTTTATTATTAGTAAAGATAAGACGCCGTAGCAATTCAATGGCGTTTCAATGCATTGTTTACCTTAGCAGCCATCTTGCTTTTCGGCATTTGGCGACTTGGCATCCTTTGGCGATATGTAGGAGTGCCGACTACTGGATATCAAA
This sequence comes from Araneus ventricosus, assembly GCA_013235015.1. NCBI lineage: Eukaryota > Metazoa > Arthropoda > Arachnida > Araneae > Araneidae > Araneus > Araneus ventricosus. Next base: position 7,535 of record BGPR01019847.1, read on the forward strand.
CAAAGGGAATTTTTGATATACGAACCTTTTGAACTTTGAATGACGATATGTGGAATCAATTCGGCGTATGAGTGGTGTCGAACCAAAAGAAAAGATTATGCACCCCAAGGAACATCGGCAAAATTTTTCACCTTTAAAAATATTTGTTGTAGTAAAGAACTTAAACGGACATGTCGCATTTGACAACTTTTCTTGAAGGTTGAAAACGATGAACAATTTATTAATAAAACGTTTAAAAAGTAAAATTTGCACGAAGTTGATGTTTGAAGTATTTAAAAAATAAAAATTGTCCTTGATAAGTTCTTGAGTTCATAAGATACTTCATGCATAAAAACAAATGCTATTAATACGGATTAATCTTAGAAAGGAGTTGGTACTTTTCCAGTGATGGATCATCAGAATGATATTTCAATACCAGGATTAGTCAGGTTAAATAATTGGAAGAATAATTGTAATAAAATTTAATTAAAACTGAAAATATTTAAAGTCGTAACTTGTCTTGTATAAAATTTTATCTTCTTGTATTTTAAATTATAAAATATTTCTTATTCTCTTTCACATCCAGTCAATATCAAATTCTCAGTTCTAAAATAAAGACACATATTGAAATTTGAGTCTACTTTTATTGAATAAGCTTCTTTCATCTTTGCCGATACTGCTTTACGTGTTGAGATCCAGGCAATAAAAATGACGCCAGCACGCATGTAATATAAATTTTCTAATCAAACAGTGAAATATTTGAGTTTTACGTGTGAAATCCCCTTACAATCTGAAATTGGAGCTAAAAAAGAATTATGGCTGCCTCAGCTCTCCAGGGATGGAAATTTTTTGAATAAGGACAATTTTTTATGACATTTTCCTCTTGTCAAAAATAACCCTTAAGATAAGTTGAAGGAGGGATTTGTAATATTTGTGGGGAAGGAATTTAAGGAACTCGCCTCTTACATGTAGGTTGCATATCTATTTTTGAAAAACTTCTCTTTATTTGAAAGTCAAATTAGTGGTTTCATTATATAAAATATGGAATTTATAGAAAGGAAACGTTTACTTTTATTTATTTTAAAATATTTACATGCATATTCATCAAAGTTTAATAATGTCGTGTTCAAATTGCTATTTAAGATAGACTACTGATTCTGATTTGTTAATGCAATTCTAGTATAACTTCTTTTTAATATTAACCGAGTTCGGCATAACAGAGAAAAAGGAAACTTTCAACTCCCATAAAAAATCCACTGAAAATGAAGAAATAAATTAATTTTGGTATTGCTATTAAATCACAACTATCCCCGTGTGGATGAATCAGCATAAATTAAAAAAAGCTGTCTAAGTTTTTGTTGCCTCTGGAAAGAATATCTTTCGGCACGTTACCGACATTTCTGAAGCGTTAACGATTTCGGACGGCTTTTATAATATAGATTCTTGAAAATATTCAATACAGCACAATTTAGTAAAATATTCTTAAAACACTAACATTTTAAACTAAAAAAGTCCCACTCTTCTGCGACCAAAAGTGACAGAGTTATGAAGCTTTGAATTTCATAATTTTAAACCAATCAGCGGCCGCGTTGATTTAGCACTGCGCGTTAATTGGACGTTTTTCCTCGAGACGACCATTGAATTGTCTAATTTAGTCATAAATTTCCTCCTTCCTCTACCCTGCATAAAGATGTCAATTATAATGTATCGACAAAACAATTGCATCTAGGCGTTATCCAACAATGTTATCACTTGGCATCAATAAATTCCTCTAAAACCAGAGAAAATGTTCTTCCCTCTATTTTCTCGTACGCCTCCACAATTAAGGTATCCGAACACGTTCGGAGCAATTTTTTTAAAAATTGTTTTATAGAAACACCATAATATGTTTTTTAGATTTGAACTTTATAAAGATTAATAATAGAGTATTATTTTTGAGCATAAATTACTATGAATTTTCAAAAACCCTAAACTTGTGCCGTTTTTTAGAGGAAATTTTCAAAAACTTCAAACATGCTATAGGTCACACTTTTGTAATAATTCAAATAAAACTATTGCTAAAATAAACTACATACTATGGACTAGTGCTTGTACTAGAATCTTAACATTCTTTGGAGAAATAAAAATTTTAGAGCTAATCGAACAATCGTTATAAGATTTTCAGCAAATTTTTTATGTCATTTTTCAAATAAAAGAACATAATTAAAAAAAATATTGTTACAATATACATTATTCTAGTACATTCACTAGAGAAACATTTGAAGAAAGCGTTCACAAAATTTCAGAACAATCGAATGATCATATCTTGAGTTATCATGTTTGAAGTGTGAAAATTATGCATAAAGTCTAGTTTCGAGAAAAATCAAATTTTAGTTTTGCCACACGCTTAAATTAAGTATCTAAACTTTAAAAACATTCCTAAAAATATACGAACATCATATTAAGTTGAAAAATTGCAGTTTAAAAGAATTTTTGACAGGTTTCTGTCCCTTCAATGACAACTTTCGGTTATTTAAACGCCCATTTCCGGTTTTCGGTTTGTTATAAAACAATTAATATCTCCTCTTCTAATTAACGTACCGACAAAAGTAAATATGTTTTAGAAAGGTCAACGAATTGACTATCCAAAACATCAAAAATAAAAAAATGGAATTTTGGTCGAAAATCGATTTTTCAACGTGTTCGGATACCCTGCGTTGTTTGTTTAGTTTCGTGGCATAGTGAAAGAAATCGAGTAAGGATTTTGAACTCTTTATCCGACTGGTTACAAAATTTAATATAGATTTACAAATTTGGTGTTAATATCGCATACTAAAATTTATTCATCTAGCTTGATGCGTTTACATGTTATCACGTTCATATACACAGTCGACCAGTTGACAGATGTGGACCAATATTTAATACAAATCTAAATTTCTGATGACTAAACCATATGCCAATTGTTTTACTCTAGCTCTTTGCGATTTTGAATAATAGTAGACTCAGACACACACATAAGCAGACGACAGACAGACATAAAGTCGTCTGGTGTGTGTATGTGAACGCAGTCCAACAAGCAGGATAATAAAAAAATAAATTACTCTATTTTTATGAATATTCCAGGGAAACAAAACGAAGCACAGGAAGCAAAACTAAGCAGCACTTTTATAAATTAATAACTGAAACAGGGAGCAGATCACTAATAAATATCAGTCACAGCACTTTCAACAGCGCCCAATGTCTATCAGTTCACCAGATTACACTGCTGACGAAACTCTAACTGACTCAATGCTTAAAGCTGGGCATTCACGAGAAGGCTAGGCTATGCCATTTGTCCCAAGACCGGTTTTTTCCACCCACTCAAGTCGAAAGACTAGGCACGTCATTCACGGGGGCTCCAAAGTTTGTTTGGATACACCTTGTTTGAGAAGGTTAAAAGTCTCAGAGTCACTCCCACCCACACGGCGGATTTTCGATTTGACTTTCAGCTTGATCTAGTCCCGTCGCGGGGCACCAATCTAGGCAGAACCTTTGTTTTCCCGCTACCATCACAGTGAGGTCCTCAAACGGCCATCCGGCCATTCCAATCAGGCTTCAAACTATTCGGAATTCCAAGCATCTAATCCATTTACGCCAATTTTCATAGGTTCTTCACACTGACGAAAGGTTTTCCCTTTCCGTGTTCCAAAAATATCGACATTGAACAGCGGTGAATATCCCGCTTAATGTAACTTGGTATTTATACTTTTTCCGACAGGATATGACGTCACATGGAAGTCTCTCGAAGGCTCACAATATTTCCGCATTTTCTCTAAGCTTCGTTTTCTCGAAGGGTCGCCAAGGTCGGATTTCATCGGCTTGGCTTTCGGTAAAACCTCTGTAAAACTCTTTTTCTTGCCGCAAGATTAGCATGTCAGGAAAACAACTTTACAACTTTATAACAATATTCAAAAAGTCAACTTTTTGGAGCTAATATGTGGAGAGTCATCAGAACCTCGCGGTCGAATGTTTTGACGATTACAATACTTTCCTTTTGCATATTTCAAATACGTGAAAGTAAAAATGAAATGTGGATTGGGTTGGCAGATAACCTTAAAAGTCATGAGAATTTCAGGAAAAAATTGCGAGGATGTCTTGCTCATGCATGTTTATAATGAACTCTCATTACTTTTTGAGTATAAAAGCATTTCATAGCTCATTATGATAAAAGTTACAAAATGTTCAAAAGAAATGCAGTTTTTTATAGCTTTCTTCTGAGACACATTTCTTGTTCCTTTTCTTTCCAACAGATGCCTTCTAAATTTTTCGAATGCTAGTAGCATTTTACTAATTATTCTATTTTAGAATAACATGGCACTTTTCTGATCTGAGAGGAAAACTTAAATTAGTTTAAGAGAACTTCTTGGAAGAAAAAGAAATAAACGAAACTTCGGTTCTATAATCAAGTTGTTTTGAATTGTGAATAGAGTTTAATGGCAAATTGCGATTCTATAATGAAAGAAGCCTCTTAAAAGGGGAATCCATTGACAAACTTTCATTTTCTTACTTCCTGTTTAGTCCTTTCAGGTTTATAAATTCGATTTAATTTTCAAAACATTTAAATTAAAGTAAATTGTAAAGTAAATGAGACGAAAAATAAAATGCCGTCTCTTTGTACTTTGATTTCATTTCAAATAATATTAAATCCAAGCAATATTCGAGGAAAATAATTTGCACAATTCGATAATAAAAGGAATTTTGTTTTGAGAATAGTTTGATTAATTTAAAATAATCAATTATATTTTTTCAACAAAATGTCTGTGTATATTCTTTATGGGTGTAAATTTTTTTAAAAAACTTTTTCTGCTTTTTTTTCCCATAAAATTTAAATACTATGCATATAATGAGCATTTACGTTAGTCGTAGATAACTTAAGTTGACAGTATGGGAAAAACTTCACTATGTATTACTACGCACAGTAAAATAGTTCCGAGTATGTTCCTAATGTACTTGAAATTAATTAACATTGGTTAATTTAGCTTTAAACACCAATAATAGCTACTCTATGTAATAAAACATCATATTTAAATCGAATGTTGGTGGATTTGTGGAGTTCTTTCCAGAATTATAAATTGTTTAGTTCCTCATTCAAAAGTGAAACGGTCTCTCTTAGTTTTCTATGTACTGTCAACTTCATTTGTCTTTGATTATGGATTAAGGCAGGCAGAAAATTGCTTAATTGTGTAAAACACAGTTCAGAATTACTTGATTTTTATGCAAAGTTAATTAGGATATTGATTGTAGATTTTCATTTTTTAATTTTATAGTAATAGGAAAATGTGTTCATACTACAAATTATGATTTCCAAAAAAAATTGACATATGCAGTGAACGTCGCTTATTGTGATCGCGGTTAATGTTATCATTCGCTTTATATTATCAGATCCTCTGGTCCGGAACCAACGTATTCAAATGTACATAAAATTATTCGTTTAGTGTGATCACTGCATCGTTTTTCATGTTATCAGTTTTGAAGTTAAGAGTTGACAGATCCCTCATTTTCAACCAGCGTTAACCATTGACGTTCGTGGAATTTCTTGCTTCACATGTAATGAAATATCTGGGTGGTCATTTTATCCCATTGTCAGCACACAGCATGCCAAGAATTTTTAACAAGTTCCTGGAATCGGATATCGGCTGACACGATCAGAAACTGCTTCGCCCACGGAGGTTCCTGTGAAACGTTAGATTAAAAACTTTCAATTATTATTGAGCCCCCTGAATGTAAGATAAAGAGAAAGTGGATGTCTATTGACGTGGACATTCCAGTAGCTGCCACACTGACAGACTTGGAATTTTGCCAAGCTGTTTGTGAGCAAGACCAAGCAATAAACGTTGATAATTCCGATAGGGACGAATGTGCTGAAGAAAACCCTCCATCGAAAGCCGAAATGTGGCAAACACTTCATATTTTGAAACAGGTCTGCAGCACCGTTCGAAGAGTTTATAAGTGGACTGTTAAGGAATAATTGTCAACAAGCAACAATTAATGAATTTGTTGTTGTTATTTTTGAAATAAATTATAGATAGCCCTGAAGTAAGTGTTTTTTTTTTCCTTTCCCCCTTGAGGTGATAAAAATATAGTCGATTTTACCCAATTTGGTTATTGTTATCAATAGGTTAATGTTATCAAAATTCTTAAGTCCCGAAGTGATCACATTAAGCGACAGCTACTGCATAAATTGAACTCCTTTATTACTCCTTTTTACTTTCTTGTAAAAAGAAGTAATAAAGGAGGAATGAAAACGATAGCCTCATTCCAAAACAGAAGGGGTCATCTTATTACATACGAAAGAAAATAAAACTGCCATTACTTTGTTAATTGACATTGCTTTGTTTACAACCCTCAAATAACCATATCATAACGAAAGAACAATAAAAGCCAGTTTTAGCTTTTAAACTCATCATACCTAAAGCATAACTTGGTGAAGATATTTACCAAACACTATTGGAATTGGTTATTGCAATAAATTTTACTCGAACATGCATTTTGTAACATGGACATGCAATGGGGATAGTTCAAAAGCAAGGACATTGGATTCCATTCGAACTGAAAGACAGGGACATTGAAAAATGAAAACGACAGCCCCTTTCCAAAACGGGAGGGGTCATCTTATTAGATAACAAAGAAAATGAGACTCTTGAGGGGTTAAATATAAATACATCAATGTTGCGAAATGAATAGTCACGCCATGTAATGTTTGAGAGACTAAACAGTCTACGAGTAGATAAAAGATGTTGTGTCCATAATCGATCGGTCCGTATAATGGTCCGCTAAGTGCTCGGCGTGCTTTGTTGACACCACTGAGGTCATTCCCTTCTGCACCGAAAGAAAAACGATAAGTTAGGTCTCTTTATCGGAAAAGGAAGTTTGTTCCACTAATTACTCCCGCATAGTGTGTGTGCTGAGTCAGCGACGACGCAACAGGTGATGTCAGACGATATTTTTTTCCTGATGGTGATACCGAGGTATATGCATGCAATGATTATTATCCTGATTTCAAATTTAAATGATATGGATGAAAACGAAGGTTGCTGGGGTTTGACAAAAATAATAACCTGTGGGAGTGATTTTTCTTCGATTTTCTTGTATAATTACACAGCATCGTCGCTGTTGTATCAAAATATCGTATTCAAAATTTGGCAAATCGTGTTGTTGATAGAAAAACATATCTGTTCTTATATTGTTGTATTTCATATGTGATTGTTGTATGTTGTCACAAAATGCCGCAGGTTGATTGTGGTTCCAGTTGTTGCAAGAAAATGTCTTACGCGGTGGCAGTGTAGTTTTTTACATACGACATTTTGATGTAACAGAAACAATTTGGTCCGTTTTGTGTAAAGCTTCGTAGAACAGTGACGAGAATTAAATACAGATTCTGGTTATCTTCCCTTTCATCAATTGAGTTCGAAATTTGGCGTCCATCCACAATTTTGGCCTCAAAACAACATAAGAAATTTAATTTATCAAGTCCTTTGCGTTTTAGTTATCGTGTTCAAATTCACAGGAAGTGATAGACCGACAAACAGTCAAACTTCCAGCTGTTACAACAAAATGTCGTATGCAGTATAAGTGTTTTTTTACATACGACATTTTGATATAGCAGAGACAATATGTCGCGTTTTGTATAAAGTTTCGTAGACCGGTGAAGAGTATCGAACATGGATTCTCCCTTTGACCAATTGAACCCAAAAGTTGGCCTCCATACACAATTTCGGTCTCAAAACAACATACGAAATTTGACTTATCAAGCCCTTTGCGTTTTAGAGTTATCGTGTTCAAATTCAGAGGAAATGATAGACCGACAAACAGTCAAACTTCCAGCTGTTACAACAAAATGTCGTATGCGGTATAAGTGTTTATTTTACATACGACATTTTGATATAACAGAGACAATTTGGTTGCGTTTTCAATAAGGCTTCGTAGAACACTGAAGAGAATCGAACATGGATTCTGGATATCTTCTCTTTGACCAATTGAGTCCGAAATGTTTTCGTGCATCCATAATTTTGGTCTCAAAACAACATACTAAATTTCATGTATCAAACTCTTTGCGTTTTAGAGTTATCGTGGTCAAATTCACAGCAACAGGTAGACCGACAAACAGTCAAACTTTCGACATAACTGATCGAAAAGTTGGTATAAATCTCCATTTGTAATGAAGAAATCATGTGCCAATTTTCATCTATCTGATGCATTGTGTTCATGAATTATCGTATTCACAAGGACAAGGTTGGGCTGGTGGATGGATTTTAATAAAAATAAAAAAAATCCAATAAAAATCCACAATTTCCTTGTGAAGACCGAAAACGAATTTCATTTGTCTAGCTGTTCCCCTTTCCGAAATCAACGCTGCCATTTTCAATTATTAATGAAGACAGAACATTCTTCAAACCCTTTTGTCAGGAATAACTTATTGTCCTTCAGCCTAAGTATAATCACAAGAATCACCCCGCCCTACCTTATCATCCGGGTTTATATGAAAAACCGACCGCCACGACGTAACATCGGGCACTGCGCCACCCGCATAATAGCTTCCATTCCGATCGGCTCATGCGACGACCCCCCGTTTTACCGGGATACGACACGTCTTCGGAGATGAGCCCTAATAGCCACACCACCATTACTATGCCCACAAGGAAAGCGAGTTCCTGCTTACTTATCCGACAGCAAAACATATCCGTATATTTACGGTGCCTCCGTAGTATAGTAATGTGCAAAATCAGAATACGCCATTTTTTGTATAAAGACATTATTTGATAATGAGAATCGCTTAATTTAAATGAGATCTATTTTATTGTGATTATTAATGTTATTAAAATAATAAATGGAAATATAACCTTCTGTTTAGTATTTTTACTTTCTCGTATACGAAGTATACAAAGAGAAAGTATTGTAATCGTCAAAAAATTCGAACTCGAGATTTTGACCAATCTCCACGTTTTAAACCTCTCTGAGTCCGAAAAACACAATTTTGGAATTATGTCTGTGTGTGTGTGTTGTCTGTCTGTCTGCGAACATGATAACTCAAAAACTATTAGAGCTACGGGGATGAAATTTGGTATGTGGTTTTTAAACATAATTTGTAGGTTTCTATCAAATTTTGGACAAAATCCGTCAACGGGAAGTCTGTCTGTCTGTATGTCCGAAGTCATGTGAACACTATAACTCTATTTCTTAGATTCTGCCAAGTTTTATTAAAATATAAAAATATCTTCTGGGTTTTATAAAAAAAATAAGTTACACAGCACACAAGAAAAATATATTCAATACATTTCCCAGAATTTCCATAACAAAAGAAAAATGTTTTTTTTTTAAATTTATGTTTTCATGTTCTGTAGAAATACGCCGAAAGATAATGTTTTGTCCTATTTCTGCAGATTAAAATTTTGTGTTTCTAAGAAAGAGCTCTGACGTTTTCAAAGAATTGCTTACTTCTTAATAAATTCTCGGATATTTCTCCGTTGGTTATTCTAATTTCGCAGAGATCAAAATGAACCTTTTTATTCATATTAATAAGGAGAATTTCTTGAAGTAAAAATATATCTTCGAAAAATATTTCAGCAAAATTTTTACCGGAAAATAATTTGCAGAAACAGTTTTAGAACATTTTCGCAGAATCCAAAATATATTTTTAAAAATTTAAATCATGAAAAGTGAACGGAAATTTACATATGAATGAAAAATGAATTTTAGATGTCTTTCGTGTCATACCATTTAAAGATAATTTGGTTTAAAATTGTCATTCAAATAATGTTAGATCAAAGGTATTTTTATTCATTTTATAATTTCAGTCTATATTTTGTTTCTTTGGAATCTCCGCTTAAAGTAATTTGAATTACTCTGATATTTTCACTGAAGAAATCCATTTGTTTTAATTTATCATTATTCTCGAGATAAAACAAGGATGTCGTTAGTCATTCCTTTTATCACTAATTACTTTTTATTGAATTGTTATAAGATATTTGATGAACGAAAGGAAATGAGATTAAATTTTTCAATAAAGATTTAGATGATTGCACTCCATGACCATTATACATCTAGCGGGAGCCTTGTAGCCTCGCTTGCTCATTGAAAACGCAAAGCAGCAAAACGATTAATTTATTTCGAGCCGTCCAGCTTTTGGAGACAAAAAGTTGGCGATGCCACTCGAAGTTGCGCAGAGAAAAAATGGCGGAAAGTAAGACAGCACCATACACTACAGATTAACCAATCCTCAAAACTGTACATTGCATTGTTCGTATTTTTGACTCCTGTGATAATGTCTGTTCATTTTTCTGCGTTTACATTATTTTCTTCTGTGTTCTCGTGTCTATCTTATTTATGTAACTTATATATATATAAGAGAGAAAGTCTCTCACTGTCACATCACCGAATCTCCCAAACCACTGGGACTTGAAATTTGACAGGCGGTTGCTGCTTGGGTAGTACGTGCTAATTAAGAAAGGATTTTTCGAAATTTTAATTAGAACATTAATTAATTAAAAATTACCTTTAATTTTAACGTTTATCCGTAATAACTTCGGAGGATATTATTTAACGTCTTCTTAAAGTTAAAAAAATTAGCTTTCCAATGATACCAATTTCATTTCCACGCGACCTTCTGTTTTATTTTAATTAATTTTGGGAAATATTTTCAAACGCAATTTCTAATAATTCTTTTATTGTTCTTAAGTGCAAGAATTTCTTCTTTGTTTTCTGTTATTTTCTTTCTACTTCTTTTGCATTTAATTTATGTCTACATACTGATTAACTGGAATATTTTTATTTTATTTATTTATTTATTTTGCAAATTCTGGTTTTCAAAATCCTCTTAGTCCAGACAATAGCGTTGGATATTCCAACTTAATCTTTTAAGTTAACTAAATTTACAAATATGGATGTATAAATTGTCGTGATTAGTGGAATATAGATCCCTTGTCGAATATAGTTAATTATAATATTTATAAAGAAGAGTTTTTTTACATTAAAACTATTAGATCGGAAGGTACTTTTTTCTAACCAATCATGTATTACTAGCGGATGAAGTCGCGGGCATCAGCTAGAAATACATAATTTATTTTTGTCTTCATATTCTGTTTCCTTTTCATAGCAAAGTGTATGTACTGGAGAAACAATAAATTAGAAGATTAGCAAGAAAATATCTTTTCATGTAGATTCCTTACTACCTATTGCAATGGTTCTCATGTCACTGTTTTCGGAAAAGTTCTGCCTTTCTTTTCCGATCTTGGTTCCTATAAAATTTAATTCTAAAAATGTTCTCTTCCGGCACCTGGAGTTATAAAATGTGGAGACTCATCAAAATCTGGAGGTTGAATTTTTTGAAGATAACAAATCTTTCTCTTTATATACGATAATTAAGAAAAAAAGAGGAGTTCCCTTAAATTCTTAAACTCACTTTTGTACCTTCTGTTAATTGTACCAAGTGCACGTGTCCTGCCTGCCCCGACTTATTTACGTCACTGAACTGAGTCGAAATACAGGGTTGTCGAAATTAATATTCTCCAACTCAGAGGGTCGTGCAGGGTGTTGTATGGATCATAAAGACATGAAATTTGGACGACAAACACTCCAGACCATGCGCTCGATATTTATGGATTTAAAAAAATAGTTCAAAAATTCCTCAATAGATGACGCTGTAACACAAGTGAAAAGCGAATTGCATAAATGAAGCGTTTTCCAACAGCTTGACCTCTCGCTCGTCTGATCTCACCCCGTGCGACTTCTGATAATGGGGATTCATAAAGGATCAGGTCTACCGAGAACAACCCGCAAAATTGTCACTTCTGAAAGACAGCATTATTCGGTAAGTTCGAAGAATCAATGAGGAACACAATGTTTTGCGGAAAAAAAAGGATTGCGGAGAACCGCGGAATTCACGTAGAATTATGTAGAACGTTTTGTCGCGCTGCAGCGCCACCTATCGGCGACTTCTTGTATTAAATACTTTTTTCGATATATCTCGAGCGTATGATCTGGAGTGTCTGTCACCCAAATTTCATGTCATTATGACCCATACAACGCCCTGCACTGCCCTCTGAGTTGGGGAAGTTCAATTTCGACAACCCTGCATATAGCATTCTAGTGCGGGGCCCAATTGAGAGAGATTGGTCCAATCGCCTAAAGGTCACCTTGGCAAATCCTCTTTTATATGTCTTGTATCTACTCATATATTCTTTATTTTTGAAAACGAATGAATATTATCCACTAAAATCATAGGGGAAAAATAGTTCCTTTTTAAACTTGACCGCCCGGTATTTAATCTGTTCGTAAATTTGTTTGTTGCGCAGTCACGACCAAACGCATTACTTGATTTTTATTAGAAGTTGGCTTGAATTCCAGATAGTGGCCGTTTTAAGGGTTTCGATCTTCGGTAAGGTAAGGTAATGGTAACCTCAAAGGGATTTCCCCCGTCCTGCCTTGGTAACGGGGAAGAAAGGAGAGAAACGGGTATAAAATCAACCGCAACATTTGGCAAACTAAGCTCACGTCGTTAGGCAAGGAATTCGTTTTCGAGCGAAGTCCAATGAGAAATGAGACTTCCGCCGGTTCCATCTGCGAGAAATGAAATACAGCCCGTTCTTTCACCCCTAAAATGCAGTGGAATATCCTGTTTCCATAACGACCGACACAGGTATGTCTGGTGTCTGGTGTTTTTCTTGTGGCGGCAGGCCAGTACTGAAGCCGAAGTCCTAGTAGCCATCACCCGCCAGGGCCCCCGCAGGAGGTGTGTACTATCACTGGAAGGGGTATCCCTACCCCCACCATTATTGTACCCCCAGAAGAAGCGAGAATCCGCTTACTTATCCGCTGGCTTTCCATCCACATACTCGTGATACCCTCTGGGGGATTTACGATAATGGTAACTGTAATTTTGTTAAAAGTCATAAAAGATATGTAATTGTAATTTTGTGAATACTGATAAAAGCAAAGACCTGTGGAAATAATATGCATTCGAAAAAAATGGCTAAATCTTTAGAAACGGCGATGAAAAGCAGATATTTGGTGTGTTTTTGGTTCACAGAACTACTTGATACGTTTTCTTTGTTTTAACGTTACTTAACTACTTTCATATTAAGTTAAGCCTAAGCGTGCAGATACGAGCAGGTGTGTCGTTTTATGAGATTATATGCAATCGCGCGAAAAGTATTACGCAAGGAGAGCCTATTGCGTAACCTTGAACTTCAACACTTTGCTCACGTCTCCGACTGACGGGAGCCGTCATTTGGGCGCTGCTTTCAATTCAATCCGACCACCTACCAGGTGGGCAAATTAAAAGCTGAATTCCAGAATATCTCAAAAAATTCTTGTCCTTACCATGTATAGGAATTATTAAACGCGAGAAGGGAAATTGTGAGCTGTGTAGAAGTAAGGGATGTATGCGTTACGGACAGATGCGGTGGTTTGGGTCAATCGAGATCGTAAGTGGTTACAAATAGTCTTCTCGAGTGGAACCGTGGTTAGTTCAGCTGTAAATTTGTACTTGGCGCTGAATCTGAAACGTCATATTTCTTTTCTCTTGCGATTAATTTATCGAGCTATTTTTCAGCTGTCAAGAAAGTTCTGAAATTAGAAAAATTTATCCGTTGCTAATTTTATACGTCAAACTATCTTAACTCATGAATGCCTAGTTTTTATTGACGCTTCTAAAATGCTTCATTGACCCTTAAAAGCCCGATTTTTTAAAAACTGATTTAAAAAAGATTTTTGACTTTCATTTCTTGAATAAAACATGGGGAAAATACTTTCAAAAATCCGATTTTATTTTAAGTATGGTTCATGGCTTACAAAACTGTCTGTTAGCAACTGACAACATTGGGGTATATTTCGGGAAAGAAATTACTTAATAAAATTCTATAATGTCAAACATAGATGAAGTTTAATAAATAATAATACAAATAAGGAATTTCCTTCAACATTGTGGAATAAAATAGGGTATTCTCAGACGACAAACAAAACTAAAAAGATGCAACATCAAGTGAAAAATATCAATTAATTTTTATCTTTTTTTCAACACTCAGGCTGCCATCCATATGTTGTGAATTGATTTAATGAAATTACAGTATGTATGCTATTGGGAACAACAGACATTAGAGCTTCAGTCTTATTCTCAAGTTTTGAAGACAAAATTGGGCATGTTGCTTAAAGGCAACATTGGGCATTTAAGGGTTAACTCACAGAAATTATTTTTTCAACATTGATTTTACAAAAAGGGATTTTAAGTATTCGTTTCTTGTATATTTAATCGATGGCAGGACGTATTAAACCTTCGGTTGATAACGTAGCCTTTTAATTTTCATATCAGATTCAAAAGTAGTTTTTACAATGCCAAGAAAAGCATAGTTTTTTTCTATTAATTATCAATTAATATACTTCCTGGATAGCAAAGAAAGCTTGTCTAAAAGGTTTCGGAAACCTTATCGTAGGCAAGGGTAAAGGGTTGTCACAAAGGTTTCCATGACAAGGGTTGAGCGTTTCGGCAAGGTAGCGGAAAGGTTCGCTAGAAAACAAGAAACAAGATTTTTTGTAAGGCTCTCTTAATAAGATTTGTCCAAGCTTTTATTACAAGCTTGTTTCAGGCTTGTTAAAAGGTTGCTAATTTTGCTCCTTCGGCGGACAAAATAGGACAACCCTTCGAAGCCGTACTCCTACAGAAGGGTCGAACTCCCCTTTTTTCACCCCCTCTTCAAAGCCGTACTCCTGCAGAGGGGTCCAACCTCCCTTTTTTATCCCCCTTCTTCTGACGTCATCCTAGAGTTATTTGGAATGCCAATTAGGAATCTTAACTAGTAAAAGTTTAATTATTAATTTCAATTAATTTGATTAATGTAATTTTTAATTGAACTTACTTCTATGATTTCGTTGTAGATTGCGACAAAACTTCAAACTCCTCCGAGCCGCGGATCGAACCCACCTTCGTAGAGGCAAGCGCGCTAACTACTATACTGGACGGGGCTACACACGATAGGACAGGTGGTTCATAAAAAGCTTTCCTGTGTCAATTTTGCGAGAATGGTTCCCGAAATGGCTTGCGCGGACTTGTCGGTGAAGTAGTTCATAAAAATCTTTCATACGTAAAACCTTGCGGCTGTGGTTTCCGAAACGGTTTGCGCGGAAATGCTTTCGCGGACAGCCTATGGAAAGTGAAATGGCAACCTTTCCGCAACCTTCTTTGCTATCTGGGTTGCGTTTAACAAATATACCATTAAATATAATTGTAAGAGTAAAGGTTTTTTTGCGGAATTTCACAATATTTTAGATTTCGGTAAGGATTTCATAAATTTTGCATTACGTAACATTAACCCGCGAGAACGCGCATTCTTTACACTTACTAGAGGACGCGAATCGGGCTGCGTTGGCCTGGGGTCCTGTTTTTTCAACAAAACGAGCAGAAAATTACATTTACTTTAATATGCGTTTTTGCGCTAGTGTACAGAAGATGAAATATGAATCAAATAATTTTCAGATAAATCGCTTTTCAGGAGTGTATTAAATCGAAAATCGAAGAAGCTTGCACTTCCAAGTTACTTACGAAAAGATTGGCTTTTCCCTTTCAAATTTACCTGAATTCTTTTGGATATACGTATTATTGCATCATTTGTCTCATTGACAATTTTCAAAATTTTTGAATCGATTATACAACCTTTGCTTCACCAAAGTTTTCGGGTAATTGTACGACGATGTTGTGTGTAAAAGTTCTCATAATTTTTCGAGTTTCTTTTTCACACCATTTGTTAATTCCACCTACCTTACCGTTTACAACATCACTTTTTAACTCCATCCTTCTTCTAAATAATCGGTGGACTCACAAATATCAAATATGTTGTCTAATATCTTTTCAGAATTCGACTTATAATCTCTAACTAATTCAACAGCAACAATTTCTTTATTTTCTTTGTTAATTGATTCTTAATTAGTTGACTTAAACTAAAAGCTGTTCTAATCTTTGCATCTCATATTTGTAGTTCGAAGGGCGATAAATTGTCGCGATCTACCTGTTCTCTTTAGTAATCCTACACAGGAACGCGAGCTCGCGCATCGGGATTCGGAGGCCCGACCGTCTGTTTTCTGAGATAACAAATTAGGAGAAATTCTTAAAATACCTGTGGTCAGCAAGTAAATGACCTTTAGTGCAGCTACTGTGAATCTGAATTATTTTCATGTAGGGTTTAATTTTCTGTAATAAATTTTGGTAGGCATCGGGCCTCGCAGGTCCGATGCGCGTCCTCCCGGGGTAAAAGGGTTGCTAGGCTTAGGACGGCCCTAAAACATAAATTTTTCAGTTAGGAATTGTTTTAGTAATTTTTGAGTGGATTTCACGGCATGTAATATTAATGCACAAAATATTATTGAAAAATGCAATTGGGCATTAATAAGTAACAATAAAATATTATTGAAAAATGCATTTGGGCATTAATAAGTAACAATAAAATATTATTGAAAAATGCAATTGGCCATTAATAAGTAACAATAACATGTTATTGAAAAATGCAATTGGGCTTTAATAAGTAACAATAAAATATTATTGAAAAATGCAATTGGGCATTAATAAGTAACAATAAAATATTATTGAAAAATGCAATTGGCCATTATTAGTAACAATAAAATATTATTGAAAAATGCATTTGGGCATTAATAAGTAACAATAAAATATTATTGAAAAATGCAATTGGCCATTATTAGTAACAATGAAATATTATTGAAAAATGCATTTGGGCATTAATAAGTAACTATAAAATATTATTGAAAATGCAATTGGCCATTATTAGTAACAATAAAATATTATTGAAAAATGCAATTGGCCATTAATAAGTAACAATAAAATATTATTGAAAAATGAAATTGGCCATTAATAAGTAACAATAACATGTTATTGAAAAATGCAATTGGGCATTAATAAATAACAATTTTAACATTTTACAGGAGACCCAAGAGAATATCTAGACCGCACTGTGTTGCAATGTGCAATGTATTTTTTTGAAAGCTGGTGTCTTTATTCTTTTCGTCCAACAGCTGCGGCACTTTGTTCATCTGTAGATTCGGTCGGAATAGTGCAAATACGATAAAAATATAGAAATCAGCAAAATTGGACTTGACATAGTTTATCTCTTAGGTATAGAATTAAGGACTGGGAGCTGGAAAATTAGTAAGTACAAAAAGCACACAGAAAATTGTTTTTCGCTTGCTTAAACACATAGAAAAATACCAAAGTTCTCAACCTGGGAAATGGTGTCAATGTCCAACACACTCTAAGTAGATGAAAAACGCGTTGATAGATATTGCCAGTAAAATTACTACTGCGAGGCCTGAAACATCTTGCGTTCTCCTGTAAAAATTGGAAGGTTGTACTTAACACCACAGCATACCCCCGAAATCAGACCCAGGATGGCTCTCTGTCGGTTGGTTGCGTATGCGTGAAACTTTATTGAAAAAGCCAGAGCAAAAAAATTACATTTTATATATAAGAATACAAAAAGAGGACATTTAGAGCAAAAGAATATAATAGTTAGTAATATAACTGTTAGTTCATTCAAATCTTTGTGTTGTTGAATTTGAGACGGTGGTGCCTTATGTATGGGAGAAGAGAGAAGATGAGTGCATAGGATTAATTGAGTCTGTGTCTAGTTGTTGTCATCATCTTTTGGAAAAAAGAGTGCTTCGTTTTCCGCGATGAAGTGGATGAGTTTTCTGATTTTCGCCCTAGAATTGTTGTTGTTCATAACTCTTTTCCACCAAAGTGGTTCTAGGTCAGCTGACGGTTTTGTTAGGTGGTAAGAGGTTGTAAACTGGCAGCTTGTAGCATAGTTTAAGGGGTTTCCCAGTATTGGGTATGGCAAGTATTGCGTTTTACGTTTCTAGTCTTCAATCGTAAATTGAGTAGTAATTATCTTTGCCTCAAAGCGAAAACTTTACTTTCTACTATGAAAGGAATGTTATAAATGTAGGATGAAAATCCATTTATACAAAATAAACAATAAGTAAAATAACGATATTTACAACTTCCATACTTTGTACACTGATCACTGGACACCAGGACACGTAAGCCTTGAGGTAAAGTTGCATTGGACTTGTGCTCTTTGAGATTCTTATATTTTTACATTCGTTCGGTATCGAATAACTGAATAGCACATTCGATTATTCGATCTCCTTTTAATGATTTTTTGATTGAACTAAAAATATAACCATGGACTAGAACTCATGAAATCGTTTAATAGCAGTTTAGTGAGTTGTAAAAGAAACACTTCCATTTATATTTTTCTCTTTGCAAACAAATCATAAATTTCAGAATTCAGTCATCAAGTAATCGATATTTCACAGCTTTAATATTTTCAGATTACCTAGTGGAGTAAGGCTAAGTAGATTTGTAGGTTTCTCTCAAATTTTGGACAAAATCTGCCTACAGGAATTCTGTCTGTCTGTCTGTCCGCGTTCATGTGAATACTATAATTCAAAATCTTGAATAGGTAGATGGATAAAATTTGGTACAAAATTTTATCATCATGAATGTAGGTCCGTAACAAATTTTGGACCAAATTTGTCGAAGTGTTGATTGTCTGTCGGTCTGTATAATCGCATATTTAAACCGCAATAACTTCTCAACAAAATTACTTAGATAAATGAAATTTGGTATGTGGCCTTCTTACTTTGATTGTAGATTTGTGTCCAATTTTTGTGTCAATCGGTTGAAAAAAGGCGTTCAAATTGCATAATTAATTTTTCTAATCCGATTCTCCATGCACATGCGTACTGGTAACAATCTCTGTGCACGCGGAAGCTATTGAGCGAATTACGTCACTTTGTCCTTGAGCCGAAGAGTGGAACCTAGCAGTATGTGATTAGATGCGTTTTAATCGGTACGCATCTCTTTGAATTTGATTCTTTACCTAAATATTTTACAATCACTATAATCTACAATCAAAAACCTTCTGATAGTCATTGGATTCTGGGTTACAGTAGGTTCGAATTTTTTATCCTCGCGGGGGGGGGGAGGGGAAGCAGCACCTTTTTGGGGAAGTATACGAGAAAGTTTAGGGGAGACCATTCCCGCTGGTTTGATTTCTGGATAGTTTCTGTTCAGTTCAGTTTCTAGGAATGGGCAATCTTGCTCTGGAATAAATGGCCTCAGAAGGTGTTTTCATTGTTTTAAACTTTTGCAATTGTTTTAGTTAAAAGAAATTTTTCCTTTAGATAATATGAAGTTTTGTTTATTTTTTTCAAAAATCGGCGACATTTAAATATCACTTGCGTTTTCTGATCCTATACAAAAATTTCAATTTTCTTTTTTCGTATCATAACTTATATACTTATAAATGGACTTTCTTTCATGATTAATGGATTTTCTTCTGGTATACTCATTCAAACTGAAAATTTAAGGCTACTAGAATAAGCCATTTAAGTTTTTATTATAAAAATTTGGTTTCAAAGTAAAATGCATTTAGTGTTAAGATGTCAGTTTCTTACTTATTATATACAGTTAAACATATGTCTCGAATAATTTTAAAAATAAAAGAATTCCATATGATATTTTTCATGAATTAAATGTTAAAATATATCCTGAGATTTTCGTTGAGTTGTACAATTACTAATAGCGTAGCAATAAAAAGCAATGAAATATTTATTGGTTTGTAAACTTTATGCATGGAAATAAGTATGCATAAAGAAATACGTATGCAGTAAGTATGCATATCCATTTCTAGAGTGTTTATAGCATACAAAAATTTATTTATTTAAATACAAAAAATGGTTCTAAAATTGCAAATATGTTAAATGATATATATATATATATATATATATATATATATATATATATAAAGTCTTAATGCATTCCAAAATCACTTTTCTTAAACCTCGTCTTGGCATATTTATTACTAAAAGAATATTTTAATCGTTTCCACGCGCGCACAAATCGCGAAATCAGCGACTCCTTGACGCCATGCATCTTCCCTAAAACGCTTACGTAATTTATTAAAAATAGCCAATATTCCCTTCACTTTGATCACGTGTTTTATTGTTATTCCCTTATCTGAGAGAATCGGGGATTTTCTGTACACACTTTTACTTAAAATTTCAATTAAGATGTTAGTATGTCCGCCACTATTCAAAATATTTTTATAATAAAGCAAATTGGTTAACAACTCGGCTGTTTTATGATTGCAACAACGAAAACATTATATATATATATATATATATAAAATGTATTCGTTATTGTAGTCGTTAAATGATTAAACAGACCGAGTTAAATTCTAATTTTCATTTTATTATCTGAGAGTGACGGAATATGTATGCCTTACACTAAGATGTACGTACATCTTAGTATAAGGTTTCAAGCCAAAAGAGAACAGAAGATCCCTGCTTTTTCTCAAGTAGGGATTTAACACACAGACATCAACAGTGATCAAAATAAAGGGAATAATAGCTATTTTTAGTATATTACGTAAGTATTTTAGGGAAAAATGCATGGCGACAACAAGTCGCTGATTTCGCGAGTTGTGTGCGCGTGGAAACGATTAAAATATTCTTTTAGTAATAAATATGCCAAAACTAGAGATTTAATATACCTCCAGAGCGGGAATTAGAACGAAACTGGAGTTTAAGAAAAGTGATTTTGCAATACATTAAGACTTTAAAATATACAATATTAGAATTTGGAATAAAATTAAATGAGATTATTACATATATATATATATACTTAATTTGCACTTCAATCAGAAAGTGAATGCGCATAGCTTTATATTATTTACATGAGTATCTTTATAATTTAATTCGCCTGATATCATCATTATTCCATCCGTTTATTCATTGAAATACAGAAAGTAATTCTACACCATGAGAAAAGAATGAGTCTAAATTTCCAACATTGTTTGAATATAATATACACTTATTTGAATAACATACCAATATTATTTTTTGCGTCTCTCAATCAATTCCGCTTGATAAATACTCGGAACTGACTGGTGTGCTCTGTTGTGTTAACTAATTACAAGACAGCAGTGACAATCCAGACAAGTGTTTGTAAATCTCCGCTCCACTGACTTCATTACGAAGGCACTTCAGATATCGAGCCCAGAGGACATTATCACAGCAACGCGTTGCCACCTGTCA